>CATQJA010000900.1:0-10801 GCA_958295435.1 Mesorhabditis spiculigera
CAGCGGTCGAATTCTAGGTTTTTCCGGTTGATTTTTGATCGGAATCAAGTGGAAAGTAACGGAATCTTGCAGAATTCTACGGGTTGAAATAGCGTGCTAATCAAAATGTAATGATAAATATCTAGAATATGATCAATCTTACCTTGTCGTCTGGCATGGCTGCGACTGCGCGTTTTCCGCTGTCGCTTTCCGGCGTCAACGCCGTCCGCTAGCAGCACAACGGCCAAAAAGAGGCCGAGGAGGATTTTCCTCCTCGTCCCCATCCCGTCACAAGGTCTTTTAAAGGGGCCGGGAAGTGGGTGAGCCCGTGGCTACAAAGTACAGCCTCTCTCTCTTCTCGACTCTCTGCCCCCGGGACCAAGAATCGAGCCGGCGTGTGGTGGGCTGGAGTAAAATTGGGTAAATTGAGTGAAAAATGAAAATAGAGAGCAAGGTAAAATTACGGTAATAATGAGTGATACGTGATACGACAAGGAGTAGAGGAACGGAAGGCTATTGATAAGCGTCCAGGAAAAAGCCCGAAAATGTCGAAAAATTGGAAAAACGCCGATTTCGACAAAAACGCCGAATTTCAAAAGTGACGAAAAAATGAACGGCTAGATAATTTGCTTTCATAAAAATTCCAATGCCTAAAAATATCCCAAAATCCAAAAAATCTTAATTTTTCGAAAAATATGGTAAAAGTCTTATTGAAGATTTTCGAAAAATGCCGAAATGGGAATATTGCATTAGCATGCCACACACCCAATTTTGTGAGGGAAAATAAGCTTCGACGAAAAATACGAAAAATTGAAGACAAGTTGTGGCGCTGGCGCTTCTTTTAAGCGAATTTGCCCGGAAAAAAAACATTTTTACAAGTTCTCCAAACAGCAAATTTCACGGTAAATTCCGTATAAAACGTAATTTAAATATTAAAATTTTTTTTTTTTTAATTTTTTTTTTTTTTTTTTTTTTTTTTTGGGAATTTTTCGGCCCTCGCTGGGACAGACATTCCAAATTCCAGCACCACCACAAATTTAAGGCTATCACTAGTGGCATTCTGCTTGAATGAATCCCTCCACCCGCCTCCGCTCAAATATGAAGGCATTGGCGAGGAAGGGCATAACCAGCCAGCCGGTCGCCACTTTTCCGCTTTTCCACCAGCCGCCTATTGCCAAAATCGGGGGGTGGGGGGTGATAGAGAAGGTGGAGGGAAATTCCAGCTCGTTACTATCGATGGGGAGATGCATATTGATGGAGTGACGAGGAAGGGGGAGGTGAAAAGATACGAGCATTCTCGAGGAGGTGCCAAATTAATTGTTGTTAAAGGACGTGTGAAGGGAGCAAATCTTCATGATTCCTTGATCTCTCTCTCTCTCTCTTACTCACTGCTTCTCGGTTGCTCCCTTTCTCTTTATCCGTCTGTCTCTCTTTCTCGCCTCTATCTCTCTCTCTCTCTTTCTCTCTCGCTCTCTATCTCTCGCTTTCTCTATCTCTCTGTCTCTGTCTCTCTCTCTCTCGCCTCCATCTAGGTGTACATAAGCGCGGAACGTAGCTTAGCAGTGAAAGTTTAGGGAAATTATGCAAGAAATTAAACGACTACCGTGCCGAGAAGATTACGGTAACAAAAATGCCAGTTTTCGAGCTAAGAATTGAGTTTTGAAATAACAACAAAAATAGTTGTTTTCCAGCCAGAATTTTTTAGCCTTAGGAAAAGCTAGGAAAGAGTTATTAGGAATTGGAATTAGAATTCGGCAGCGGATAAAACCAAGTTCTTCCATTTCAAATACCTAAAAAATATGAATAGACTACAGTAGGCTGCGCGGGGAATACGGTAGAGCCGATTAAATGCCAGTTTAGGCAGAAAAATTGTAAATATGCCAGTTTTATTTCAAATAAACTTTCCCTAAGGATAAGTGAGAGACCGTTTAGGAAAGAGACGTTAAGCTGGAATAGTCGAAAAAACAGTAGAAATGTGTATTTAAGTTTTCCAACCCCAAAAACTAGAAATTGATTCCAGAAATAGGCTTATCAGCCTGAAATCTAGCAAAAAGATCAGTGAGGAAATTCCAGAAATATGTCCATTATTGCGCATCCCAAAAGGGGCGTTGCTTCCGGTCCTCTCCAGGCCTCGATGAGGTATCGAAAATGAGGTAGCGCATGAAAAGCCGCCCCTCCCCTCCGTGTATTGCACGTCGCGGCGAGACAAAAAAGTGTAGAGTGTTAGCCTTGTCTTCGTCCGTTTTTTCGGGGCGCTCATAAGGCAGGGCGGGGGGTGAAGATGGGTGTGGCCATTCTTGCCGAAGCAGCCGATGCTCCACACACAACCAACCCCCCAACCCCGAAATCGAATGGAAATCGAGCCCCCGCCCCGCGCGCAAGCGAACCCCAATACCTTGAGGAGAGAGAGAGAGAGAGAGAGAGAGAGAGAGAGAGAGAGAGAAAGAGAGAGAAAGCTGAAGAACCAGAGAGCCAGGTTGATAGACAAATGTGCAAAAAGAGATAGACAGCCGGCCTCGGGAAACATTCTTTTCCCATTGGTGTCTTTTGGGGGTCGATTAAAATTCCATAAATCGCGAAAATACGGTTTACAATACATTAAAGCCAGAATTTATAAAGATCTATTTCTAGATTTATCAAATAGCTAAATAATCGACTTTTTATAACCAATTTTAAAGGTATCTGGAAGCTAAAAACAGGTCGCAGTGATGGCTGCTTCAGATTAATGCGATAAAGATGTCTATTAATGCGTAGTTTAATAGATTACGACATGAAAAAGCCAGGCACAACTTAAATCAACGGAATTTTCAGAAAATCGGCCATATTGGGTATTTTAGGAGACTAAAAAAATGCTAAAACGGCCTTCCTTCGACTCGCCCCAGATTACTCACGCCGACCGTATAGAATTCCCACAAATTCGCTTGAAAAGAAATTGGGGGAAAGTCGAAGGTTGCCGAATCGGGGAAAATGAGTAAGGGGTTCAACGCGGCGAAAGTTTTGGATCGATGCCAATTTATAGAATTTCTGAGAAAATAAGTAGGTGGTAGAATGGAGCTTTGAAACGTACGTAAAGGGACTGGCATGGCTTAGCTATAATTTTTTTGACTGTCAATGGGTTTAAGAATTACTGTCCGCGCAGCACGCGACGCGCCCGCCGCACGCAGCTTTTAGGGTTTCCTATTCCATTACCGAAGCGAAAAACGGATCCGTTAGTTGTCCAAAAACCTATGTAAAATGTTGTCAACCGGAAAGGCCCGGATGTCGTCTTTGGTTGTCTTTTGGTTGCCCGTCTTCATCTATCCACTATCCCGCAGCGGGAGATCCCCAAACCGTTTTCCCCCTGTTTATCACGACGGCGGGGTGCCGGGGCTCACATTGGGGAGGGGGATTCTCGACGGGTAATGAAAATTGATTTATTGGACTGAAATTTGGCTCGACTGACCAAACGTTCGACTAAAGGGGAAATCCGGGCGTAGAGGGATTTTGGAAGATGATGGATTTAAGGGAAGTGTGGGTTTTTGCTAGGTCAAGTCTTAAATAAGATTAAGTTAAGCCTAAGCTAAGCCTAAGCCCAACCATAGGCTAAGCCAAGGTGAATCTTATAAGTGCACGACATTGAGGAGTAGATGTAAATGACGTTGAGGGTGAAAATCAAGTTATAACTAGTTTAATAAAATCCATAGAAACGCGAACTGGGACTTGGCTTCCCAGCCCCTTTAAAAAACGTAAACTACAGATTTATGTACTGATAAAAACTGCAAAAAATTTGTTTAAAACTGAAAAATTCTTAACAAGAAATTTTTCATTATTATTATGACCGGAAGTCGTTGAATATTTGTCAGAAAGGTCGATGAAGCAATTTCCCATCCCCCCGTAAAGTGTTGCGAAGCGTAGTGTGAGGTAGCCGCGAATTGGATAGGGTGGAGATGGAGGCCCTTGTTCTCAAGAAAAATGGGTGGCCTCGCCCAGCAGAGGAGCTCGAGCTCATGGGCCCGAGGGCACGGGGAGGACCTGCTTGCTGATGCTCACCTCGGGGGCTAAACAACTGTCTGCTCACTTTCGCTCGTTGGGTCTCTCTCTCTCCCTCGCTCTCTCTCTCTCTCTGTCTCTCCAACCCTGCGGCCGATTTTTCACCGCAAAAAACGGGCCTCCAGCCCCGATGCCTACGCCCAAAACAACACTGATTGATAGGGCCCACATGCGGATAGCGGTCACTTTTTAGCAGGGTGAGTTTTATATAAAACGTGAAGCCTTGCTTACGGCCCGCCCCCCCCCTCTTTTAGAAAAAAAAATGAAAAACAAAAAAAAAAAAAAATTTTTTAACAAATTTTATAAATAGATGTTACGGCTCTTCAGGGGTACTGTGGGCTAGGTGAAATTGAGAAGCTGCACAGTTAGAGCTTGCAGGTTTTGATGTAGTAATAGCATAAACGTTTCGAATGGCAACATCAACAACATTCGGATCTATCGTTACCGCTACAATTCTCAAGGTCTACGCTAAGATAGTTGCGATTTCCAAAATTAAGCTACGGTATTGTATGGAATTAGCTACCGTAATCGGATGTCCGGCATTTTTGCTATAAATCTTTTGATGTTATCGTAATCACTGTAACTTTCTATAGTTTAGCAAATTCAACAACCGCTATTCTGCCAGGGATTAAATGGCGTAATCGGACCGAGTGCTGATACTATTGTTAAATTCCGACCTCGCAAATTTAAGGGAGAAAACAGATCGACCTCGTCATAACACGATCCACCTTTCATTAATGTTCAACCCTTCGGAAAAACCCTCAAAAGATGCCGAACCTGAAAAACCGCTCAGCGGGAGATTGGTTTCGAAGCCCAAAAAAAAGTTCTGAGGGTCGAGGCGGTGCCATTTTGCAGCCCGGCCGGGATTAGATATTATATAGGGGAACAAGGAGCACTTTTTACGACCTTGGCTTACATGGGGGAGCAGGGGGCCCGAAGGTTGGGCCGGGAGCACGAGCTAAAAAAGGTGCAGAAAAAGCGCGCTTTTCCAAGAATTTCGTGGTTTCAAGGCAGCAGAATTCGTTTTTAGAAGTGATAGACGCCAGATGACTTACTTTCTGCTTTTCTCAATGGGAGGGCAAAACGAAAAAGGAGAGCAAAAAACGATGGAAGGCGGCAGAAGAGACTTCTCTCTCTCTCTTTCTCTCTCTCTCTCTCTTTCTTTATCTCTCTCTTTTTCTCTCTCTCTCCCTCGCTCTCTCTCCTTCCCTCTCACTCTCCCATACCAACATCTCGTTCAGCGGTATCAGCTCATACCACTCATAATTGGCACTCAAGGCCATCGGACAGGGACGCGCGCGGCGCGTTGCGGAATTTCAGGGGTACGCGCGGAAGACAGAGACAGAGAATGATGAAAAGCGCTAACGATGTGCGCTATCAATGGGTATCGTCGTGTAGTCGGTGCTGCTGCAGACCTGATGCTCGCCATTTCCAGCTCCTCCTGCTCCTCCTCTTTCCCCCATCCGATTCCGTCCCACACCAATATTGATGGGGCGGAATCGTAGACGCGTGCCCCCGGGGTAGCCAGGAACCCAAAATCAGCGCGGGGCGCGCATAATGACGGGAGAATTTCGGGGATTTGACCGGATTAGTCATCGGGAACGGGTCGACTTTCTGGAGCGGATGTAAGATTGGGCAGGCTAGCAGAGATTGTTGAGGAAATAGCTTTACAGGCATAGACGCTTAAGATAGGTTAGGTGGTTACCGGGCAAGCTAGCAGAGGTCCTTTGAGTCAATCATTGCTCCACTCACAGAATTAAAACTGGCTATGACAGGTAAATCCACTAAAAGGCAGGCTAGCGGGGATTATTTGAGAAAACCGGTTTGGAGCTACAGAACCTGGCTACGATAGGTAAGTCCGCAGCCGGGCAGGCTAGCAGAAAAGCTTTGTAAACATATATTCTGGCTAGAGTTTTAAAGACGTATTTTTTTGCGAAACCGATTACGATAGGTAAATAGGGACCAAGGCAAGCTAGCTGAGAGTCTTTGTAGAAAGCTCTAAACGACAAAAATCGTGCGCTATGCGGGATAAAACCGATTACGCTAGCTAATGCCTACATTCGGTGGCTAGCAGAGGTTTCTAGGGAAAAGTAGCACATTAACGCGCAGGCCCTTACAGGCACGTTACAACTACAGCATGTAGATATAGAAAAATCAGTTACGACAATTATAGGTTCAACTACAGTATCACGAGAGTCTCGAAATTCAAGCCCGAGGGCGGGAGTAACTATATGAACCTCGGGGACTGTTACAAAGCCCAGGATGGCAAATATCAGGGGGGCGGAGTCCCGCGTAATGTCTATGCGTCATAATGGTAGTCAAGGTGGATGGGAGGAGAGGCTAGTGGAGTCTGACACGGCAAGGGGTGTGCAGAGGCATGTTTCGGAAATTAGCCAGCCCTGTCCCCTCCAAAATTTGTTGTTGCTCATCGACTAGTTCGGACACTAATGACTAGTGGGCCGATCGGGGCGATGGATTCGTTTTGTATAGTGAAAATGCTTCGGCATAGAAATTGAGATTTTAAAGGGGCGCACAAGGCAAGGCGACGAATTATCGCTACGTTTTTTTTGCCGCAAACGCCTCTTGGCCACCTTGACGGGCTCGTATTTCATTACGCGATGAAACACCAAAAAAATATCCGCTGCAGCGAGAACATCAAAACCCATAGTCAATCGAATCCATAGCCATGCCTTGTTGACCCCTTGAAAGGACCCTTAAAGGCATCCTCAACATAGAACGTTGGCGGTAAGGTTCTTATTTTTCATTCTAATTTCCAAAAATGATGTGGCTAAAAAACGGCTCAGAAAACCGAAAAAAATCAAAAGAAAACGAGAGAAAAAGATGAACAAGTCCAGAAATCGCAAACATGTATTAACACTAAACGCTACACTACGCTCCTATCGACGCTTCTCTACTTAAACCTCAATTTGGGCTTCGGGCTTAAGAGATCAGGAAAGATTAGCCAAAGGGACGGACTGCTACGGAACGCTTCAATCAACGAAAAAACGTGCCAGTTGATGCCTTGCTTCTCCAAAAAATCCTAAGCTTCAACAATGCAAGCTCTCTTCAAAAATCCATCTGAACAAGAGAAAATTGTGCTCCTGATGCTGCTCCAGACGGAAATAATCATAAAACGAAATAAAGCCCGGAAAAATTGGAAAAATTTTTTGTGAAATACGGATTTTTAGACACCATTACAGCCAGTCACATTACGAAATATCCCTCGTTGTACGGTAGGCGCTGAAGGGGAAAAATTCGGACCGCCAGGTCGGGCTGGGCGTATGCTGGCTGGGGTGAAAGAATGGAAGGGAGGATGGATAAGACAGATAAGGGACGGGGTAGAAGAAGACGATGGAGAAACGGAGAAACCACAAGAAGGAGGAGGCAAGAGAAGGAGATCCCGGTTCACGATTATTGTCGTTTCGGATCAGCGCCCCCGGCTAGAGCGGGTAGGCTGGCTATAAGGAAGGCTAGGGGGATGTGGAAAGTGATACCTACGAATTGGATGTAGTAAACAAAGAAGGAAAGTTGGCAAAGCTAAGCCTAAGCTAAGCCTAAGCTAAGCTTAAGCTAAGCCTAGGCTAAGACTAAGCTAAGCCTAAGCTAAGCCTAAGCTAAGCCTAAGCCTAAGCCTAAGCCTAAGCCTAAGCCTAAGCCTAAGCCTAAGCCCAAGCCCAAGCCTGGCCCAAGCCTAGCCTAAGCCTAAGCCTAAGCCTAAGCCCAAGCCTATGCCAAGCCTAAGCCTAAGCTAAGCCTAAGCCTAAGCCTAAGCCTAAGCCCGAGCCTAAGCCTAAGCCTAAGCCTAAGCCTGAGCCCAAGCCCAAGCCTAAGCCTAAGCCTAAGCCTAAGCCTAAGCCTAAGCCTAAGCCTAAGCCTAAGCCTAAGCCTAAGCCTAAGCCTAAGCCTACGGTTAGGAGCTCTTTTGAGTACACATAGGAGCAGGGAAAACATTTCTACCCTCAAAAAACTCGGCGTGCAGAGTATCCCATGGGAATTATGCGCTGACAGCCACCAATCCATCAAGCATCAATTTTTTGCACCAAAACCTAGCACCCGAAACGAACCAGCGTTAGAGTATCTATCATAGCGCCCTCTGGACCAACCTGGTTGGTGCTGCTCAGGGCGGGCCGGTGGAGCTGGAGCAGCTGGATGATGGCGGATCGGCTCGTCAAGTCGGGTCTCCTGGCAATTCTCCTCGTCCGAACCGTCGAGACAGTCGATGCGGGTGTCGCAGAGTCTATATACATGTTAGGTGAGTTGGGTTAACGATAAAATTAGTGTATAAGCGTCCTAACTTATTAAAAAACCATAAAACGGACCTCCTCTTGTCGATACACTCCCCGGTATGGCACATAAACTCGTGCTCCAGGCAACCGGCATCTTCATAGTCTTCTGGCGGTCCATCGATGTCGTGTTCCCCGGAGAAGCGCACCTCTTTCTGGAATCGCCGAATATACGGTAGTTTTTCATTATATTACCGCTGGTCCCTCTGCCTGGGTCCTCCTCTTCTCCTCCTCACGGCGTTGAGCATCAGCTCGCTGCTCGGCCTCGTGACGCTGGCGGTCTTCGTGTTGGCGGCGACGAAGATCTGGAGTGAGAAATGTTAAATTTACCGATACCGATCGCGCCCCTTCTCCCTCTTTCTCTCTCTAGCTCTCGCTCTCTATCTCTCTCTCTCCCTCTCCCTCCCTCACTCTCGCTCTCTCTCTCTCTCTAGTTAGCTTTCTCCATCCCACATAACCTCGCCTGAACCTTTTATCTTGTTCGAGCAAACACCTTAAGGTACCCGCTTGTGCTCGCAGTTACATACCTTCCTCAATCCGACGCTGCTCCTCACGCCTCGAGTTTTCCTGCTCCCGCTGGGATTCCTAACAAGCGTAATTTCTTATGCACCGAGCGAAAATTACTACCGTCTGCTCACGACGACGTTCCTCTCCCTCACGGCGTCGTTCCTCCTCCTCACGACGGCGAAGCTCTTGCTCGCGGCGCTAAAAATTCAATAAACACTTCAGGAATACCGAATTTTACCTGAACATCATCGGTCCTTCGGCGAGTCTCATCGCCGGCGGGCTGAGAAAATTGAGGTAAGTGAGCTTGGGTATTATTGGCATTTTTCGATATCAATTTTCAATTAATTTTTCTAGCTTCGTAAGCTTGTGCCATAAAATTGCTTACCTGCGCTGGTCTGGTTTCATGTTGGACGGAGTTGGGGTGGTGACGGTTCATGGCGGCTTTGTAGTAGTCTGAGATCAGGTATATTCAGTCGCATCCCCTCTCTCTCGCACCTTCACGCCCTCTCTCTCTCTCTCTCTCTCTCTGTGTTTTATTCTCCTGCTCCTTCTCTCTCACCCTCGCACTATTTCACTTTCTTACCTTCTCTCTCTCTCTCTCCTCTCTCTCTCTCTCTCTCTTTCTCTCTCTTTCTCTCTCTCTCGCTCTCTTTCGCTATCTCTCCCTCTCTCTTTCTTCACGCTCTCTCTCCAGACACCATTCCTTTAAAACGTGAGACTACAGTCGCGTGCCTAGTCACAGGCCCCGTAAAGTCCCCCCAATTTGTTGTCCCGTTTCGATGCCCATGCCGGGAACGGGGGACACATGGAATAAGAAATAGACACAACACAGCTTCAGATGACTCAACCCGATATACGGCCATCCCCGGCCAGCCAGAACCCCCGAAAATGATACACCAATAAAGTTTTGCCATCCCGGGAGAGCGAAATAACAAAACGGGGGGGCAAGAACTATATATAAATGTTAGCACATTGCGTGATCGAGTACGATTTTCTCGGTACTGTAATTGAAAATGACACTTAAATTTCTAAATTAGCGTCTATTGAGTTACCTACCGCACTCGGTCTCATCCGAACCATCCGTACAATCGTATTTCCGGTTGCACTTTAGCGACTCCTCGATGCAGTCACCGCTGCGGCACTGTAAACAGGAGCGTAATGTATATTGGCATAAGTTTTGATACCTGGAACTGGCCAGATCCGCAGTTTCCGCGATGATCCGGTGGGTTCGGTTGGGCGACACGCTCGTCAGCACTTCCCGACTCGCAATTGATCTTGAAAAAAGGTTTAGAAATGGAGAGAGGCTGAGAGAGCGATAGAGAGAGCGAGAGAGAGAGAGAGAGTGAGTGAGAGAGAGAGCGAGAGAGAGACTGACCTCATCGGATCCATCTCCACAGTCATCAACACCGTCGCACAGCTTCTCGTAGTGGAAGCACTTTAGCTCGACGAGGTACGGGCATCTGAATTCCTGGTCGCTGCACTCGCCGTCCTCGTAATCCTGATGGGCGGCTAAAAAGAAATTATACTATTGTAGCGAGAGAAAGATAGAGAGAGAGAGAGAGAGAGAGCTCGTCTCTCGATAGAAACGATACTTACGAGCTGGGAGGGTTGGCTGTTGTGCCGTATGGGAGTCATGGTGGGCTTTTTGAGCGGCCACGAAATAATCTGAAAAATTATGCCGTCAGCTTTGGTACTTCAGCTTTATTGCTTTATGGGATGAATTCTTACCGCAGCTCGTCTCGTCCGTTCCGTCACGGCAATCATATTTCCGGTCACACTTCTTCGCCTCGGGCACGCACTCTCCATTGCCACATTGGAACTCTCCAGCGTCGCAGGTTTGCGCATGGAAAGCCTGGCGCTTCTCGGTTTCTGGAATTAATGATTAGTTTCAGAATAATTCTAATCAATGTCGGTGTTTCAAGGCGTTCGGGGGTTTCAATTTTTTGGTTCTAGCGTCAATTCAATTTTTCGGCCGCCTTGAGCCATTTTTTAGGCGTTCGGTG
>CATQJA010000901.1:0-284103 GCA_958295435.1 Mesorhabditis spiculigera
CAGAAAACCAGTAAGCATGTTGATGGACCGCGTGGACGGGCCGTTCAGGCTGGAGCTCGAGTTCATCGGCGTCGTCAAGGTGTGTAGATTTTTTTTAAGAATTCCATAGATGCGTCAAAATCCATAGGAAACGCATATTCGTGCCTTGCCAATCACTTTCAAAATTTAGAACTGGGACATTTTTTCACGTTTTTTTATTTGCTTAAAAGCTTGTTTTTTTTCAGGACTGGACACACCGAGAAAAGTTCGCCTACGAGACATACGTCATCCCGATGTGGAACACGGCCGGCATGTAGATGAGAAATAGCTCACATTTTTCTGGGTATTTCTAGGTTTTTTATAGCTTGTTATGTGGTTTTTATTGTTTTTTTTTCAAGCTCAACTAGTCCAAATACAATTTATTCGATTTATTGTTTTGTTTTGAAGCGCTTGTCTTGCTGTTTTTGTGTTAGTCTATCGAATGAAACCTTGCAAATCACACATGTACATCATCGCAACACGATTTATTCGGGACAAAAAATGGTCGTGCGACTTCCGTGGCGGGCGGTTAAGGCGAATGCTCGTTTAATGTTTTTTAAGAGGTGAAGAATCGGTGAAGGCGGTCTGCGAGAAGGGCGTGAGTTGGGTGTGGGAGACGAGGAGTTAAGAAGAAAGATTCGGAGGCGAAGTGGACGAGGAATCTGGAAAAAAAGGTTTTTTTTGTGTTTCGAATCCATTTAGGTGCAGCTCAACATCCCCGACACGTAACGTAATTTTTAAAGCAAGTTCATAAGGGTTGATGTGAGGTTTCGTCCAATAAGTTCATCTAGCAATACCTCATCTACTTCTTGTCGACGGGGCGCACGACGACGTTGGTCGGCTTCAGGTCGCCGCTGGCGCGGACGATGACCTTGGCGCGAAGGCCGGAGACGTTGACCGCCGCCTGGGAGCCGTCGACGCGGACGAGCACCTGGAGAAAAGAAAACTTCCGCGTAATCCTTTTTTATTCTGAACAAATTTTTTGCAACATATAAAAATAAAGGCGTATGAAGATGGCTAAGAAATTCAAAGGTATTTTTCGTAATTTCCGAGCAGTTGAAACGTAATCTGAAAATCTGAAAAAAAATCTGAACGCTATAAAACGCGTTCAGATTTTTTGCTATAGGTAGAGGCGTAAAAGTCAAAATTAGTTGAGTTAGGGTTTAGAAAATCGCTTGAAGGGATACCCTGAGCCGATTGCCCTGGTCGGTCTTGACGATGGAGATGTTCGGGTTGACGGTGGTGGGCTCGGGCTCGCGCTGGGGCTGCTGCTGCTGGTTCAGCTTCAGCGGCGACACCGGGCCCGTCTTGTTGAGGTCGTGGCCTGCAATCGGAGTTGAGTGTCTCCAACGGTCTCGGCTAGCTGGCCCAGGCATGCGACCGAATCGTGCATCACTTACCACATTTCGGGCAGCATTTACGCGGCTTGTGGTGGTGGACGGCTGTAAAAATGGGCGTTTTTGAAAAAAATTCTCACCGCTGATAAGAAACAAGCACCAAATGTTTGTAAGGCCTAGCACTATAATAGAAGCCTTTATCGGCTTGATTTTCGTAAAATTTCAGCTTGAAGCCAAAATAGTTTTGAAAATTATAAAAAAATTTAAACTCGCAAATTTTTCGTTTCCGGTCGAAAAAATAGAATTCTCCACCTAAAAACTAATTTTGCCGAAACTTTCATGCTCAAGAATAGCTTTAAAACCAACGCTTGGCCACGCGGTTGGCCGGCGTGGTGGCGGAGGTGTCGCGGGCGGCCGAGTTGTTGCCCGGCTCGGTCTGGGTGGCTAAAAAAAGCGGAAGTGTCGAAGAGGCAAGCTGCTAGTCTGGGCAGGCTAGCAGGGATTCTTTGGGGAGAATCACAATGAAATTCCACCCACCCTGCGTGAGCTGGGTGCGTGGGCTCGACGCGCATGAGACGCCGATGGCCTCACTATAAATAATTTTTGTACCTAAAAAATTGCTAAAACAAGATTTTTTGATGTACAAAATGTTTCGAAACATTCTTTTCAATTCAATTTTCATTATTTTGTAGGTTTAATCGATTCAAACAGACATTTTTCTTGGCTTTTCGACGTGTTTTTGGGCAGAAACGTATGAACGCGTCAGTACCAATAATTGAAATAAAAAGAAGAATGGGTTAAAAGGAAAACGTTGAAACATTCTTTCGCACGTAAGAATAAAAATCATACGGTTTTTGAATAATTTTAGTAGTCTTAATCGAAAATTCTTAATATACCAGCGCTGACCCCCCGCTACGCGGGGGTTCAGCGCTGGCCTGCCCACCCCCACAAAAATTTTCAATTTGCAATTTGCAATTTGAATGCAGAATTTGGCTGAATTCCTGGACGGGCGGACGTACGGACATTAGAAATTTATATTTATTAATAATAATATAATATATTTCCACGCACTTGATGGCGTCGCTGATGGGCTGCGTCTCATCCAGCGGCGCCTGCGAGATGCTGCCCTTCTGTAAAATTGGGAAATTTGAGCGAAACTTGAAAGAATTACCTTTTTCGGGGTGCGTCTGGCCGATGTGCTGAGCGATCTAAAGGCGTTAATTAAATTAAATGATGCAATTTAGAATTTAACTAAATTACGTGATTATAAAAAATGCTAATAAAACTGGTCTAACAAATTCGCAAAATTAATTTTAATAATTATCACAAAATTTCCTGCCAGGAAAATGAACTTTCGAATTATTCCCGCGTTCGAAATTCGACGTGTGAAAATCGTCAAATTTGAGGATGAAACATTAGCCATTATTCCAGCCGGTCGAAATTTGGAAATTTATAAAACATTTTTTCGCAAAACCGGACGCAAAAGAATTATTTTAACTCAATTAGTAAAAAAGTTAGGGTCCCACTTGAGCGACTTGAGCACCGAGGGCACGGCGGCGAAGCGGGTGGAGCGGCATTTCGAGCTGAAAAAAGCGGAATTTAGAGCTATTGAAATATTGAGGACTTTTCTAAACTTAACAAAACAAATGCTTAAAAATAAAATTTTTAAAGCCACTAGACAGCTCGAAAAGAGCACCTTTTGGATGAGGTGGACGACGAGTGCTGCGAGGTGGGCTTGGGCGGCGGGTAGCCGATCGGCTTCGATGCGAAGCGGGTTGTCTTGCAGCTAGAGAGAGGTAGTAAAAATTAGGTGAAAATCAGCATAAAATAAAGAAAAAATAATAGCGTAGCCAAATCGCCACAAATGCGAATTTTGATTAAAATTTTTTTAACTTATAAATTCACAAGCTTTCGGCATTTTTCGAATCTTCAGAGCTATTACAAAGTTTTATCAACGCACAGAAAAACCTGTAATGCAGAAATTGTAAACGTTTTAGCTTTAAATTTTTTGAAACATAGATTTTTACTTTCTGAAAATCACTTTTTCGTTTTCAATTAAGTTTCGTATTTTTTAAGGCTTTAAAAATAATTTTTTCGGGCCATATGATCTCCGGCGTTGCTCACAATGAATTGGAAGAGCGCGAGGTCGAGGCGTGGCTCTTGGCGGGAGACGGCTTCTTCTTGGACTGGCTGGGCGAGCCGGTGCCGCCGGGGAGATGGCCCGTCGGGCTGGAGGAGGGCAGGTGAGAATGGGGTAGGCTAGCAGGGATTCTCGAGGAACGGGCAGGTTAGCAGACAAAAAATTTGGGCTTTGGGCAAGGTTGCAGAATTTCCATAAAAATTTAAAACATTCGGAAATCGAAAATTCGAACTTTTTTTCGAAAAAAATGTTTTCCGAAGCGATTACTTGTCGAGAAAGTGATTTTCGGGAATAAGCCCCTCAAACCGATTGCCGCCTTTTTTTGTAAATCAGAGGCTAGCAGAGATTCTTTAGGAACACTCCTCGGAAACCTAAACTACGCACAATCCAGTTGACAGTCTGCGGGCGCCGGACTTTGTCGAGCAGTTCACCACCTCCTCCTGCTTGCTGGCTGGGGTGCGCTGCCCGCCAAGGCCACTAAAAATTAGGTAGTTGTATAAAATAAACGTTCATTTAAATTTTGTCGAAAATTAGGATGTCGAAATCGCAATTTTTCGACATTTTTGTCTAAATGTCAATTTGCCGAAATTTAATTTTGTCGAAAAACACAGCTGAAAGCCGAAATTTAAATGGGCCCAAAAATTAAAATCGTAAAGCTTTAACTTGAAAAATTTAATTAAAAAAATTTAAAACTTCGGCCACTTTTCGACATTCCAATTCCCAAATCACAGCAACCCAAAAAACGCCTACTTGGCCGGACCCGAGCAAGTGGCACGCGACGCGACCGACGAGCCGCGCGAGCGGCTGCCCACGGATTTGGTGGAACCGCTGGAAATATGCAAATTCCTTCAAAGGTTACGGTAACTGGGAGCGTGGTTTTAAAAAGTGAGTTTGCCACCGTTCCGCTCTCTGTAAAAAGTGAAATGGTGCGAGGAATATTTAAAACAGGATGAAACATGCAAGTAGACCAGAAACTTCAAAACAGTAACTTTCAAACCTTCTAGAAACGGAACTTAATAATTTCTGAGAATTTTACCCTTGATTCCTTTTCATCAAAATGCCGGCGCAATAAGCTGCAACTTGGCGCACAAGATTTTAATTTTGATGAAACATCAACCCAGGAAAATTCCACGAAAAAAATTAAATTCTTCGGTCTTCAAGCGTTCTCTCCGCATTTCTCCGCCTATTAAAATAAAGCCTAGAAAAAATACTAGCATTTCGACAAAACATCCGACGATTTAAACTGTGAACTTTTAATTTAGTTTTGAGAGGTTGCGGAATAGAAAACAAGGTTTTGCACTCAGCTAAAATCCCATCATAAATGAAACTAATTCAAATTTAATTAGCTTGTTGTCGAGAGCAAATTCAAAATTACATTCTACGAAACGCCTTTTTAAGTTTTTAGCCCGTTATAGTACCTGAGATCCCGGTACGCGGTGCGGACGCTGGAGAGTCGGGTGCGCGGGGAGCGGGACGGGCGGCCGAGGGACACCGTCGATACCGTATTACGGCTGCTAAAAATTAAAATGTAAAAAAATGGAAATAAATACCGTGAGAACCAGAAAATATTGGAAAATACAGTACCGCTCAGCGGGGGACGCGGCGCGGAGGCGCTCGATGGAGACGCCAGTGACGGGGCACACGCTCGGGTCGGCTTCAGATGGGGATTCCGAGCTAAAAAAGGCTTCTTTCTCGCTCTCTGTCTCTGTTTCTCTTTCGCTGGCTCATTCTCTCGCGCTCTCTCCTCTCTCTCTCCCTCTCTCTATCCCTCGCTCACTCTCACTCTCACTCCCCCTTTCTCGCTCGCTCCCTCTCCCTCTCTCTCTCCCTCCCCCTCTCCCTCTCTCTCTCTCTCTCTCTCTCTCTCTCTCTCTCTCTCTCTCTCTCTCTTTCTTTCCCTCTCTCTCTCTCTCTCTCTCTCTCTCTCTCTCTCTTTCTCTCTCTCTCTCTCTCTCTCTCTCTCTCTCTCTCTCTCTCTCCCTCTACCTCGAATTGCTAGCCGGACTCCTCGGGCAAACCGGCGATTTCCAGGTAGAGTTGGTGAACGGCGAGAGGGCCGTGTCCAGAGGTGTCTTGCGGACACTACAAATTTTAAAGGGAGCATGACAGCTGGCACTCTGTTACAGTACCTAGCCTCCTCCTTCTCCTTCTCCTTCCGCTTCTCGATTTCCCTGGCGGTCTGTGTGTTCGGGCTGACCGTAGGCGAGGCGTGGCCCGACTTGGCCGGCGAGTTCGGCGAGCGAGCCGTACGAGGGGAGCGGAAACTGGAAAAAAATGTTGTGGCTATCTGACCAATGAAACTAAAATATACGGTTAGAGTGCAGTTTTACCCCCCTTCCAGCCGGCACCCAACTTTTGTATCTCGGTTCCCTGTTCATCTACAGGTGTGTAAAGTATATCAAAATGTTCGTCTTGCTGTGGCGAGTATTTGGTATACTTTACGCACCTGGGCTGGGATTCATATCAAATTTACACGCCAGAAATTTTTACACGCGTGTAAATATTTTACACACGTGTAAAATTTTTATACATGTGTAAAAATTTTTACACGTGTAAATTTCGACGTTTTTGTTAACAAATTTGTTAAGAGACGAAAAACACACGTGTAAATATTTACCATTTTTCGACACACGTGTAACTTTTTTTACACGTGTGTAAAAAAACATGGCCTTCGCGAAAGTTGAGCAAAAAACCGAAAAATTTACACGCGAGCGGCCGAAATTTACACACGAACTTTGAAACCCTCCAGAAAATCGGAAAACCATCCTTGCGTAAAATTTGAAGCGATACTAGATGGCGACGGGTCTTGACAGTTAGTCGAAAAAAATTTGGACCCCCAAGTGCCCTGGAATTTTTTTAATAAAGGTTTTTCTAAAGCATGTTTTTTGGGCCAAAAACACGTCTGTTCCATGTGTAAATTTCTTAGGTAAAAATTTACACGCGTGTAAAATTTTAGGCATGCATTTTACCCTTACCGACCATAGAATTCGTTGTTCTAATATTTCCAAACCCCGTTTTCTACACTGCAATATGCCCTAGGCTACTTTGATCAGCGCAGACATCATTTTCCAAGTATTTTCAAATAACGTCGCCAAACAGCTCCCAACTCATTTGGGGCGTTGCTTGACAACTTTATTCGAAGTTGTTGAATGCGAAGGACCACTTTGGAGACTTTTTGGGAAGGAAATTTTTCGCTCGTTCGCATGGTGTCGTTGGCACTCCAAAATACTCAGTGTCAAGCGAAATGGATTCATTATGTGTAACATTAAGTATACCGTTAGAAGGAGGTTAGAAATGCTCTAATCGAAGCGCCCTGGAGCACTTTTAGTGATCTGGGACTGGCTGAGGACCATCACAAAAAGCGTCCGCCGACGCAAAAAAAAACACTAACTCGTCCGCCGACTCCCACAACCTTGAAGAAAAAGTTGCCAAGTTGCATTTTTATACCTTCTTCTCTTTATTCTATGTTCTGTTCACCTTTTTTCAAAATCCCGCGCAAAGTCCCCAAAATACACGCGTGTAAATATTTTTACACGCGTGTAAAAGCTTTTTTAGCCGCCAAAACCCTCTAAAATTGCACAATTACGCGTGTAAACTCATTTACACACGTGTAAATCAGACGTGTAAAAAATTTACACGTGTGTAAATTTTTGCCCATTTTTACACGTGTAAATTTGATATGAATCCCAGCCCTGTAGATGAACTGGGAGCCTAGATACGGTAATTGGGGGTCGGCTGGGGAGGGGGGTGTAAACTGCTTTTCCTTAAGCAGATCATAATGTTTCGTTGCTATTGCTTATACAAAACATTTTTTTACTTTCCACTATAATAATGTAAGAAAGATACTAAATGCGCTCAGAAATACGAACAAAACTACGACGACAATAACCTCCTAGTTTTGTTCATTATTCGGCCGTAAATCTTAGGCGTCTATTAAAAATAGCTCAGAACATCTGTTTTAACCTATTTTTCGATGGTTTATAAAATCGCCAATATAAATAATTCAGTGTAAATAGTATAATGTATGTTTATACGGTTTTCTTGTAGCTTTTTGAAAATCTGTCGAATTTTTTGTCGTTATTCATACGCTTTTGAGAAAAGGCAAAAAAATTTTCGACACTATTTTTATGATTTTTTTCCTTTTTCAAAGTTGCGTAAAATTCTATCAAACTTCCCATATTTCATTGCAGTCTCGTACAGATCATATCATAAATACAACTCCGAGAACATTTTTTTCTTGGATTTTTTCTGGAACACATTTTTTCACCAAATTTTCTAATGCGGCACGTTGCTGAAAATCGATTTTCTACTGCCAAGAAAGCTAGCAAAGGGCATTTGCGGAGAATTCAAATTCGCCTAAAACCAACTCGGGCCCGTTGGAGCGATAGGCGAGGTTGGTGACGACCGGGGAGACGCTGCGGTATCGGCTGATGTAACGGGAGGGCTGGCCGCCAGGGGATGGAGATGACGCCGGGCGGGGCTCCAGGCTAAAAAGCGGAGTTAAAGGTGCCGGCAAGGCTGAAATCTATGGATTCTGTAAATTCCCTTAAAACATCAAATCAAAAAGACCGACTTTCGACAAAAAAATTTCATTTTTAAAGATGTTTAAAGTTTTTGGATACTTTTTCTACTTTAAGTATATTGAAATTTCACTATTAATAAGTACAAAAATATTTTTGTGATCTTTTTGCCTTGGAAGTCCCTTTAAAATCACCTGAGGCGCCGCTGGGTGAGCTTGGTGGGCTGGCTCGGGGGCCCGTCGGCCGAATGGGTGCGGATCACTTCGTAGGTCTGGCCGGTTTCCTAAAGGAACAATGAAGCGAGAGAGAGATAGAGAGATAGAGAGAGAGAGAGAGAGAGAGAGAGGGAGAGAGAGACAGAGAGAGACAGACAGAGAGACAGAGAGAGTGAGAGAGAGTGAGAGAGAGAGACAGAGAGATAGAGAGAGAGAGAGAGAGAGAGAGAGAGAGATAGAGAGAGAGATAGTGAGATAATGAGATTCCTTACCATATGCGGGACAGTAATCTCATTCTCGATGCGCACTATTCCGCGCCCCACCGACACGAGCTCGACGATTTGTGGAGGATTTCCGGGCAGCTTGCTGGCGCTTTTCAGCGTCCCTTTCAGCTCCTGAAACAGTTTTTTGTACTGGGATTGGAATACGCCGGAAATTCACTAAAAAATATAAATGTCACCATTTTCGGGTAGATTAATGTTTCAGAAACTAGTAAAAATCCCAGATTCAAAAATAACAGGTCAGTGAAAAATTTCATGTTTCAAAAATCCTTAAAAATCCAGGATTTTTTGATTTTGCATTCAGCGCGCGTGTAGTGGTCGAGATGTTGTCATGAAGTTAAAATTCTCACAGCATTCGGGCGATTCGTCGACTGGTCAAAGTGGATTTCGACGGCGTTGCGGATGAGGAGATGGCCGAGGTTGCCGCGGCGCTGCGCGCTGACGCGAATCCCGACGTTGAGTGGGCCACGCAGATCGGCGGAGGAGGATGAGCTCGAGGAGGCCGAGGTGGGAGACTTCGGAGGGAGAGCTGAAAAACGGTTTTGAAGGGCGTTTATATCTGTTGAAAATCAAAAATTCAAGCATTAAAAAATTTTTTGGTCTTAATGTTCCAAAAAAATTTGCGTAAATGTTGGATTCAGTCCTCTAATTGTAGATTTCCATTTCCCCACCTATCAGATAAAAGCATATGCTTCAGCTAAATTAAAAAAGTGTGGCTTCATTTTTCACAATTACGCTAATTGTCATTTTTGCTTGTTCTATTGTTAAAGTTAAAGTGTAACCTTTCAAAAGTTAAAAAGTTTATAGCAAAAATTTTTTTGGATTTTTATGTTTCAAAACAGCCCGATTGGCTGTTTTTATTAATCCAACCGATAGTCAAGATGCAGGATCTTCATTAGACGTTTAGCCGTTTTTTAAAATGTTATGTTTCAGCGAGACACAAATATGGCCGACTCCGAAACGTGCACTAATACGTAGTGGTCTCCAAAACGTTACTGTGGTTTTTGCCTGGTTTTCAAGGCAACCTCTCAAAAATTTCTTCTCACACCTCTTAAAAAAGTTCAAATGTTTCAAAAAAGCGATTTTTCATTTTCAAATTCGGTCACTGATTCTGTGGTAAATTTCAGAAGAATAATTTTTTTGGGATGGACCAAAAAATTATAAAAGCTTCAGCATAAATATCAAAAACAAGGTTTAAGGCGAGAAATAATATAAACCTTAGTTTGGACGGTTTTTTCCATGATTTAGCTCTGAAAAGGCATATTTTGCAGCTGTTGGAAAGTTTTAATGTTTCAAAAAAAGTGATTTTCATTTCCCAATTCGCTCGCTGATTTTGCGGTAAGTTTCAGAGGTATAGCTTTTTGAATTTCGAGCAAAAATTTATAAGAGCTTCAGCATGCATATTAAAAAGTTTTCAAGAGTTTTTGAAAAAGGCTAAAACGTTATTTTTAGTTTTTTTTCTATAGTAAACTTATTAAAAGGTATATTTTCCAGGGTTTCGTGTCTCGATTTTTTAGAGTTTTAATGTTTCAAAAAATCCCCAAAAATACCCGGTTTGTCGGCCCCGGTGACGGGCTGAAAGTTGAGAGGGATGGGCTGCTGGGGGGTGGTGGCGAATTGTTGTTCCTAAAGATTGGGGAAAATACCGTAATCCGAGCGTGATACAGTATACCCAATCAAAATCGACGGGCTCCCCCAGCGGCAACTCGACCGAGTACTTCAGCTGCGCCATCTCGGGCGCCACCAACATCTGACCGCCCTCGGGCTCCGGGCACATCTTGTCCTGCAAAAGAATAAATTTATGGATTGTTGTTTTTGTTGTTCAAAAGTAATTATAAAAAAAATTGTGTACCATCAAGGGCAAAATAAATAACATTACAATCTAACCCTTTAAAAAATGAAAATGTTGTGGCATAAGAAGAGACATGAAGAGATTGGAAAAAAGAAATAGCTTTTTATATACATTTTAGATGAAACATTTTAACCTTTTGCATGTTTCAAATATATTTGAGCTTGCCTAATAACATTTTGAAGGCAATCGATACCCAAATTTCGTACATCAACTTCAGCGGTTGCCGAGAGAATAATTTTCTTCCCCCTACATCATACAAAATGGTAAAAAAACCCTGGCGAAAATTTTTTGACTCTAATTTAGTAGTATTTAATCCTTTTTCATTAATCTGAGCGGGTCAACAAAATTAATTTTTAAAGTACTAAATTAAATAGATTTGCTTATTTTGTCTTAACGTATTTTATTGTGATTTTAATTTTAAAATGTTGCATCAAATTCCAGGTTTCCTATCAAATTTGAAAACAAATTTAGCGCACCTTATGTATTTAAATTTACACCCAAAATTCTGTCATAATCTGTAGAATAAAACCAAAATTGGGGCGTGAGGAGAAAATGTTTCAACAACCTGATAAAGTTCACGATCGAGTGTCGAAGATAATATAAAAAGCCCCTGATCCGAATGCTACTGTAAAGCCGTTTAGGTTCTGGTTCATTAGCCGGGGGGGCCATGCCAACTCCCTTTTCCAATAGGCCTATTGAGAGTCCCCCCCCCGCTAACAAACCAGAACCGACGTTTTTACCAGAAAGCCAAATTTAAATTTTAGGTATAAAAAATGTTTCAGCAAATTTTAAAGTTCGCTAAACAATTTTGCAAATAAACAGTCGATAAAATTCTACCGTAATCCGGGTGGTTTTGACGGGACGGCCCATGATCTGCTCGTAACGGCGCGTCGGATCGTTGACGCCCATCAGGTCGATCGTCTATATTATGAAGTAGAGAATATTCTTTTCTAGTTACAGTACCATTTCGACAAATAGCTTCTCGCCGGCGCGCTTCTCGAAGCGGCTTTTCGTGGTGACACGGTAGGGCCCAGTGATTTCGGCAACGATCGGTGGCGGCCGATCGAACGGGGCCGAGGAGGTCGATGTCGAGCGACGGCCCTGGCCAGAGAGCTGACGCAGGACAAGATAGTTGATATTTTAATAAAATTCAATGTTCATTCAAGAAACAGTAGAACATTACTTTTAGAGTTATAAAATCTTCTTAGCATATTAACTGACTCTCCGTCAACTGGAAAATTCAAAACGTTACAGCTGCAGTATCAGTGGGCTGCGTGATGGAGGTGTTGATCGGGCTCGAGGCCGAGGAAGGGCTCTGAAGCCTGACAGTTGGGCGTGGGGACGATGACGATGAGGATAACTTAAAAGCGTCTCTCTCTCTCTCTCTCTCTCTTTCTCTCTCTCTTTCTCTCTCTCCAGGATTTTAGGGAATAAACAGATACTCTGGAGAAATGAGTATGCACGATCCAAATGGCATCAAATATTTTTAAAACTTTGTGCCACGATACTTTTGGGGGGTGAAAATGGTTGGCGCTTTCCAAATTTCTGCAAACTATTTTTTAATTGCGGCAGCGAAATACAAAAGAACCCTGGTTCATATGTTATATCCTTGAACACCCGTTACCGAAGCCGCAGCCACGGCCCCCGCAAGAATCGGGATGATCGGCAAGCAGAGTTTCGGCTGGCCGCTGGGGCAAGGGCAATTCGAGTCGAGCAGCTGGAAAAATAAAAATAAATCCAAAATTACTGTCGGGCTTTCAGAAACGCAGTATCAACCGAAATGAGAAAAAGATACCTTGGCCCGAGGCTTTCTGCCTTTGTTGGGCTTTTTTGTGAGCCACTTGTCCTCGCGAGCCGACGAGCTGCAGCCGCGCTGCAAAAGGTGACTGGATTTGCACGTTGGTTGTGGAACGTACGTATTTATTTAGCCGGCGGGAAGAGCGATGTCTCTGAAAAAAGAATTTAGCTGCAGGTATTGATAGCTTGTAGAGATTACAGGATGTTCCAAAAAAAGTACACCGCCTAGCGGCGCGCTTTCGTCTTCGATTTTCAAGGTTTAGGTATCTATCTAAAACTCTCGAAAAGGTGAGAAAATAAGGAGGGTTCATTTTCTTTCCTATGTATGTTTATTCGCGAATTTTACGTCGAAAACCAGGAAAACTGCTGATCTATGTAATCTGCTGCTAATTGGGAAATTCCTGTTGAAAAATTACCCGTTTTTTAAATTAAAAATCAATCCCGCTTGTTTTCTCGCCTTTTCGAGAGCTTTCGAATCGTGTAAAAATGATCCCGATCTGAGTTTCCTCCGGACCGCCAGAGGGGGGGGGGGGTACTTTTCTTGGGACACCCTGTAGAGGGAAATATAATACAGGGTGGCCAGAAAAAAAAGTGCCTGGTTTGCACTGAAATATCTCGCTGGGGGAAACGAATCGGACCATCGTCACCTTGTCAGAATGCTTAAATATGCTGGGTATGAAGAATAAACACAAGTTGTTTTTTTACGATTTTTGACGACCCACTACTCGTTAAGAATTTTTGAACATTTTTGAAAAAATAGAAAACTGTGAAGAGGAAAATCATGGAACTTTTGATGAGTTAGGGGGACATGAAGGGTATCAAAATGAATCTCTCGGAATGCGCTATCAAATCAGTGGTAAAGATTATTGATCGGTTTAACTAGCCGTCAATAGGAGCGTTCGGAAAATCGGCACTTTTTGAAGGAATAATTCCAGATAAAATTTCTTTACCATCCGATTTTTCTGCTATTTTGCAGTTAGCAATAAACACATACCTGCTAACTTTTAGCACCAAGTTTTTCAAAATCGCGATCAAAAAAATTTTTGGCACTTTGCCAAGTCGACGCAGTTTGTAATTTCTACGCTCTTATAGTTAAACTTATAACATGATTATCTTTGGCAATCAGGATTACATGTAACAAGTACAAAATGTTATGGCAACAATGGGCTTTTTGCGGTCAACTGGGAATCGCCCTCTCTGGAAAAATGCCGATTTTCCGAAGGCTCCTATTGACGGCTAGTTAAACCGATCGATAATCTTTACCACTGATTTGCTAGCGCATTCCAACAGCTTCATTTTGATACCCTACACTTTAATATCACTCTTCAAAAGTTGCATACTTTATAGCTTCAAAGTTTTCTATTTTTTCAAAAATGTTCAAAAATTCTTAACGAGTACGATTAACGAGTAGGTCGTCAAAAATCGTAAAAAACAACGTGTGTTTATTCTTCATACCCAGCATATTTAAGCATTCTGGCAAGGTAACCATGGTCCGATTCGTTTCCCCTAGCGAGATATTTCAGTGCAAACCAGGCACTTTTTTTTCTGGCCACCCTGTAGAATTTAATCGCCTTTTACACAGCTCTCAGATCGGGAGGCCCACTAAATTATATGTAGTTTTCCCCAAAATTCTTAGCCGATGAAATTCGACACACAGCAACCAAAAATCACCTTGCGTCCGTTACGAGGCTCGTGGCGGTTGGCGCTGCGGTTGGCGCTGCGGCTGGCGGTGCTGCGGTTAGCGCTCCCCTGAAGCGAGGAATCTCAGCCAATTGCCTCTTAAAATCGTATTCCGAGATGCCCAACATTTACCGTGGATCGACGGGGGACGGAGGCGTTGCGCGGCGCGCTGCGGCTAGCACTCTGGTTTGAGCTGCTGTTGATTCCCTAAAATGACCCTCTATATCGGGGGTATGATCCATTCCAGATCCATCATATAATCGTTTTTGTAAATATGACCGAAGGAAAACCGAGACGACAACGCTAGTTACCGTGGATCCACGCGGGGCCGATGCGTTCCGGGGCGCGCTGCGGCTCGCGCTGTGGCTGGTGCTCTTGCTGGTATTTCCCTGCTAAAGTTCGATCCGTTGCTCGATTTATTACAGCTCCTAAATACAAAAAAATTACCGTGGATCCACGCGGGGCCGAGGTGTCGCGTGGCGCACTGCGACTAGCGATCTGGCTTGTATTGCTGTTGGAATTGGCCTGCAAAGTCGATGTATATGATAAACTCAAAATTTGCGGCTCAAAGGTAAGAGTACCGTAGATCCACGCGGGGCCGAGGTGTCGCGTGGAGCGCTGTGGTGTGAGGTGTTGTTGGTATGACCCTGAACAGTTTTTAAAGTTTTCCATGGAATTTCTAAGAACCATACATGTCCAGGAAAGTTAGAAATCTAAAAATAAGGTGCTTCCAGGTCAACGTGGGGCGGTTGCCAACTTTTCTTTGTCTAGCCTTTGCTTGCCTGGTGAAAAAGCGTAGTTTATTTTAATAATGTTTTTCATACTTTCCGGTAACCAAAAATTACGAAAGATTTATCCTGCAATCGCAAAGTTACAATTTTCAGACACGTCAGACCGAAAAAGCCAAACATTTTCAGCATGTTTTGTGATGTTTTTCTTCATGTCGCCTCCCCCGCTAACAGCCCAGCACCACTTGAAACGGCGTACAAGTCTATAAAAAGGGTAAACGTTTTTTAGTCGGGCCGCACGAGATAATAGAAAAAAGTGGAAACCGCCCCGACACCAAACCTGGAAGCACCAAAAGTAATTTCTAGTGAATTGGGTAAGAGACCCCCCCCAGCCGGCACCAACTTTTGTATCTCCCCTGGGGGGGGGGGGAGTTCCTAGACTTGAGCCGTGAATTGTGTTGACGAGAACCAAGGAAAAACTTATGGCAAAATTTATGAATACCGTAGCCCCATGCGCAGGCGGGGCCTCGCGTGGCGCGCTGTGTGTGGCGCTATGGCTGGAGCTATGACTGGCACTTCCGCGGCTGCCGTGGCCACCACCGTGTCCGCCGCCATGTCCTCCGTGGCCGCTGCCACCGCCGTGACCTCCTCCGTGACCTCCGCCGCCGCCATGGCCACCATGTCCACCGCCGCCGTGGCCTCCACCGCCGCCGTGGCCTCCGCCGCCGCCGTGGCCTCCACCGCCGCCGTGGCCTCCGCCGCCGCCGTGGCCTCCGCCGCCGCCACCACCGTGGCCTCCGCCGCCACCACCACCGTGGCCTCCACCACCTCCGCCACCTCCGCCTTTTCCGGCCCTCAAACGCGTCGACGACCCTTCTGAAAAAGAATGTTTTAGTCGAGAATAATTACCCCGCCCTCGCAAACCGAGTTTCAGTTTCTTTCACCTCAATTTCGGCTAAACGGCAGATACCCCCGGTCTCACGCAACTTTTGTATCTCCGTTCCTCGTTGTTTTACATTGCTGTAAAGTTTACCAAAATGCTCGCCAGAGCAAGACGAACATTTTGGTATACCAAACAGCTCTGTAGCATATAGGAGAACCGAGACAAAAAATTGGAGGCCGGCTGGGGAACCCAATTTTCGTTAGTTTCGCGCTATTTGTCCACTCCAAAGCGGACGTTTTGATCTACTTTACAGCCCTCTAGTACAAAGCAGCACCAAACAAGAGAAGATAGAAAAGTCGAAAGTCATTTACCTCGATCCATCGCTCGACAAACGACCGCTGGATTGGAAGAAAAAGGGCGAAATGATCCAAGGAATCTTGAAGCCTAGCGCCACAGAATGTAGTACAGGCACCTACGGATTCTAATTTTTACTTGGATTCTAAACATACCACATTTTCCCTACTATACTTATGCCGGGACAGTGTTTCAGAGAAAAACGGTTTCGGCGGTTGAGAACAGTTGATAATCGCCGTTCTTTTTCGTAGTATTCGCTTTCTTTCATTGAGGGTTTTGATTAATGAATTTTTAGCCCATCAAACCAAAAATTCTTTCAAATTCTTGGGAAGGCGCACTATAAAACAACATTTCGACGGTATTGCGCGAGGGCGTAAATAAGTACTGCGCGTAGTTTACTGCAGCCGCTCCCGAATTTCGACTTTTTTGTCACTTTTCGCTGATGGGAATTGGGAGCTCGTTGTTTTTCGGCCAAACCAAATTTTTTTCGGCACAAGCCTAGACTCAAAATGACCAAATTTTCGACTTTTTCAAACATTTTTCTAAATTTTTCTGAAAGTTCTTCTGCTTTAAATATAGTTAAAACTTACTAAAAACAATTCGAAAACACTTTATATTTGCTTACTAGGTCAACCGGGGTGAAATTGGTGACTCATGAATCTTATGACGCCTTTGATGTTTTTGTGTGAAAAGAGACTGGATTTTAGGTCCTTTTCAACGTTTTGCCATGTGACATTGCTCGTCTGATAGAGCTTGAAATGCTCATCAAACGAACAGCTAAGCAATTGGGAACTGGGTTCTGTTCTATTTCGCGTGGGGGAAAAAACTGTGCGGGGGAATATGCTTCGCGGAACCTTCCATCTTTTCGCTATTTTCTCGGGATTTTTGCAACGCCATTCGATAGAGCATCAAAAAATATACGAAGAGTTTTTGTTTTAGCTAAAAATATTGTAATATAAAAAGTTATAGCAAAAACAAAAAAAAAACTATTGAAACTGGTTCCGGAATGTTAGTTTTCGACATTTTCGCCAGTTTTTTGATATTTTGAACCCGTCATTCGATAGAGCATCAAAAAATATACTCAGAGTTTTAATTTCATCTAAAAATATTGTTTTATAAAATAGTTATAGCAAAAACAAGGTTTATTCGGTGTTTCCACATGGGATCGTGGAGTCGAAAGCTAGTTTTCGACATTTTCGATAACTTTCAAAAAAAAAAAAAACGAAGAAAATTCCCCCCGCACAGTTTTTTCCCCCACGCGAAATAGAACAGAACCGGGAACTGCAAACTGCGAAAAACTGCGAAATAAACATCTAAAAACCAATCTTGTAAGGATAAAAGAGTTGAAAATGGCTCGACCTTCATAATCAAAACTTTCCCTTCGATGAGCTTAATGCTTCTTTCATTTCCCATTTCTTGTTGCTACTTTTTCCATTCTTGATTCGGTAATGCTTATTTTTTCCAGACTAGCACTAGCGCCTCGACAATGTCAGCCGTTGAAGCGGAAATCGTTAGCCCAATGGCGGATGAGATGAACACGCCCACCGCCACCGACGCGTCCACTTCGAGCACGAGTGTGCGACATGTAAGCGCTCGTTTTTCTTCGAATTGTTGCTTTTTTAGTCAAGACGTAAACGAAAACAGCCTATGATCGACTATGATAATCCACGATTCAAAGGGCCGGTCCCGGAAGATCTGCTAGCCTGTGGGCAGCTTCACAAACGAATAATGGCCAAAGACGCAGAGGTATGGCCCTATTTGCTGTTCGTCAATTTTGAATTTTGTTTCAGCACTTCGCCTTCTATTTCTACTACCCTGTCGACGTCGAGCGCTTGGGGCTTGTCGACTACTACGACATCGTCACACAGCCCATCGATCTGAGCACGATTCGAAAGAAGCTCGATTACAGGTAAAACAGATGCTTTTTGGGTTTTCTACTAGCGATTTTTCCTGGGCGTAGCTTTCCGTATACCAAGTAATGTCATAACTTAGCTTTCAGGGGGAAAACTAGTTAAAAAACTTTGAAAACAGCTTGAAAAGGTCAAATTTTCGTCCAAGGTTCAATGTGCGTCCAGCGTGCAATCAAAATTTTGCAGTCTTTACGTTTAGGAATCGCTAAAAACTATCTGAAAGCTCTTAATTTAACCAGATTGGTAAAAATTCGATCCTAAATAGTTTTCTGTATACCTAGCATTGTCATACCTTAGCTTTCAAGCGGAAAAAACTTATTCTAAAACTCAAAAAGTGCTTGAAAATGTCAACTTTTGGTCAAAAATCAGTGTTCTTGGAGCTTGCAATCATAATTGTGACGTTTTTACGCGTAGGAATCGATAAAAACTAGTGAAAGAACCGGAATTCACGTCACGTGTGATATTTTTATTTTAGACAGTACGTGAACGCCGACGAATTTATGGCCGACCTTCAATTGATGCTGGACAACTGCTTCAAGTACAACCCGCCCTTCGATATGGTCCACCAGGCCGGACGACAACTGGAAAAGTTCATCAAAGAACAATGGGCTCAAATTTATTCGGCAAAGGTTACTTTTTTCATCTTACTTTTCATTAATTTGGTATTTTAGCCTCCCAATAACAACAATAACAAGGCAACTTCTTCCGGGACGAGCCGAGCCGAAGCGATCGATGACTACAGGAAGCAAATGGAAGTGTGGGAGAAGCGTCGCAAGGATTGGCTGCAGAGATCGGCGGCGCTTCGCCGGGAGCTGATGGCGCTAGCGCCGGGCGCCTTGGTGCCGAAAGCCTTGGAGAAGAAGATCGAACAATTGATCGCTGAAGACGCCGAGCACCCGGAGCCCAAGAAGGTCAAGCTGAAGAAGCAGGACAAGCCGCGCGCCGCCTACCGACTTGGCAACAAGGGCCCGGCGCTAACGATGGAGGAACAGCAGGAGCTGAGGGAGGCGGTTCCACGACTCACGCCACGTGAAATGCACCATTTTGCTGAACTCGTCGACGCACTGGAGGGCTCGGTAAGGGTTTAGCTTCATCGGATTTTTTGTAGTTTTCTTTTCTTAGGACCCAATTTTAAAATCTAAAAGCGAAAATATTTTTAGAATCTGTTTTACTATTCCTAAGCGTAAAAACTACGGAATTGTTCGTAAAACTTTCAAAGATATTGATTTGTCGACGAAAAATGGCCGATTTTTGCCAAAATTTCTACTTTTTTGTTTTTGGATAGTTTTTCTATTGGGATGTAGTCTTTTTTACTAAAAATTAATCGAATCGAATCCCTACCCTTTTTTAGAACATTGCTGAAAAGACGAGGGAAGTCGCACTGGATACGTCATCATTGAAGCCCAGCACGGTGCGCGAGCTGCTTCGTCATGTCAGAAGCCTCGCCTCGGAAAAATCTCGTGCTCCTCGCCAACAATCCTCCCCCGGTTGGGAGTGCCCGACAAGCCACATGCCCGATCTTTCCGAGTCTTCCTCCGAAGACGACGATTCATTTGATCGGCTAACTGAGCGTTGAAGCCTAACGCTGTATCCCCATCCGCTAAATGTTCATTTACCCTCTCGTTGCCTTTCATCAGATTTTGTTACCGGTGACAAAACATTTTCGAAATTTTTAATTGATTAACAACAATTTTAAATAAACGTTCACGCATATCGTCGCCAACTGACACCCACAGACAACTGTGGGACATTAAAACAAACTTTATCAACGCAAAATAAGAAAATGCTCTAACAACAAATGATTAGGCGGCGATACCCGTGCGATGCGTTCGATTTCCAATCTATTCGTCGTCGTCGTCGCTGTCCTGCACCACCAGTTTCTTCGGTTTCTCCCGAATGCGTCGCGATTCCTAAACAGCATTGTAGCCGAACTCAAGAACAAATGCTGCTTTGTTAATATCAGCGGGGCCTTGCTTACATCGATAAGCAAATGCAATCGCAAGTGTTTTGTGGCGTTTTTGATAAAATTTGGCCCATATTCAAACGGAAAAACGTTTAGAAAACCTAGCAAATTTCTACAAAGATTCTTTCCCATTATGGCGGGGAAGCCGAACTTTTTTGTATAAGTCTAGAAATCGTAGTAACCTAATAGGAGTTTCAATAGTGTTTTTAGTCAAATATAACGGAATTTGAGCTAGAAAAACGATCTAAAAACGTTAAATTTTTTCAAAAAGTCGACATTTTGGCCAAAAGCCGCCAATTTTTGGTCGAAAAACGATCTTTTTGATAAATTTTAATAAAAATGCGTAAAGTTTACGTCTATGAATATTTTCTCCTCGATATTGCGAAAGAATCGAACAAGTACCTCATCAGAGTCCGATGATTCGAGGAAACGGCCGGGCCCTTGCTCGCTGTCACTCGGCACCGTGCCAGCCGTCGATGCCCACGAGCGGCGCGTCAGCCCCTCGTCGGAGTCTTGGTCTGCAAGAATTAAATAAATTTCCGATAAGATAAGATAAGATACCGTAGTCATCAATTTCGTAATGGTATGCCCGGTATTCGCGATCACGGCCGCCGCGCGCATGTGTGATATGTTGGGCCTTGATGGCTTGCCGCAGTTTTCGCTGCTCTTCGCGCACGACTTCCTGAAAAGAATAGATGAGGAAAAGCTACGTAATAACCTGCCTCTCTTCCCACTTCGGGGTTCATTTCATTGTTGGTGATCACTCGGATGCCTGCACTGCGTGGGACTCTTGGCGTTGCAGCCCGTGTAATCTAAAAAAAATTGTGGTTCTTTCCCGTTATGGGGGGGTGCGTTCTGATTTTATCTCTGTAAAGTCAAATAAGCTTAGTAATATGATAGAAAATATTTAACCACTCTCTAACACATCATTTTACTAGAGTAGCAAAAAACTGTTCAAAAAAACTACGAAAAAACTCTGACGATTTGAAATTTTGCTCACAATGCGTATTTTTCTTATTTTGAGCACCTATTTGTAAAGTTTTTACGTCTAGAAATAATGAAAAAAAACAGAAGGAAACATTTTAACTAGCGCAATTTGAAAAATTGGGCAACGAAAGGTCGCTCGATATAGCAAAAGAATAGAAAAAAACGCTATTAGTAAGTCGCAACTCCTACCGCGTTCTGTATATTCGAATTGGAGTGCGGGCGGAAGACGACTCGTTCCGGAAGCAATCCCTGGGCGACCATGGCCGGGCCTTGCCTCGAGAAAACGTGACAGTCCCTTGCCTCGGCCAAGCCAAAATCGTAGTACTCGTCGCCGATGCGCAGCGACATCCTAAAAACAAGTTTTGATTAACTGCAAGTATCATACGTTCCATCCGACCACTTGACAACACTGGCATTGCTCTCTCTACGCTCGGTGCCGTCCCTGTCGACGACGGTGCGCCAACGTACCACGTTTGTGTCCTGGAAAACAACGTTAGAAAAAGTTCGTAGAAACGGTTAGAATTCAAAATATAGAGCGTTAACCGTGCTTCCTAACCTTTAGTTTAGTTTTTATAATCTTCGAGTTTTTCTCTTTCAAACGGGTAATTAGTAAGTTATTGCCCGGGTGGCAAACCAAAAAATGCTAAATGAAAGAAAAGACATCAGAGCATACTTGTCAAGTCCAATCAGTTATTTAAAACATAAATTTCCTCGTGGTTTAGAACATTTAGAACTTGTCTAATTCCCCGATAACCATTTACCTTTTGTGTTGGGTAAAGATGAGCCTGGCCATGCGGATCGTCATCTTCAGCGTAAGTTTCGCTGTCAAACTGCTGGTGGGCCAGCGACACGGATTTCGGCAGCTTCAACATGACCACCTAAGAAGGGTTAATTAAGGAGGGAAGTAAAACGCAACCTGATCGCCCAGTTCCAAGTGTTTTGCGCTTGTCACGGCTTCGATTATGGATCCTGGCTCTTCATCCGTTTCCGGTGAAGACGGAGGCGATCGGGGCGAGCTTGAGCGACTCACTTCACGGCTGAATTCGCGGCTGCCTAAAAACGAGTAAGATAAATAGTAAAAACGGTTTATTCGGCTCCCCTTTGTGCTAAAACGCTGTAAAGTAGGTCAAAATGCTAGCCTTGATTTAATTGAGTAAACATAGCGGAAAATAAAGCTAGTAAACTAATTTCGACGTGTCTGAGGGGCTAGGAAAACTAGAATTTAGCTAAAAACGCTAGTAAAAGATAAATAGCTTACCGGATGCTAGGCTCTCGTCATTTCTGGGCGAACGCAGGGGTGATGATGGTGGCGACTCGTTCGGGGGCGTCTCCGGGAAGTCGTCAAACGTCGGGAAGGCGCTCAGCAGATTATTGTTGTTGTTCGGGTCTGCGCTGGACATCTGAAAAAGTCAAATCGAAGCAAAGTAACGCAAAAAGAAGTTAAATGAAATACCTAAAGTAAACAGCAAGAAAATTTGTTACTAACGAATAGAATTGCAGCTGTGAAACAAAACTGAAAAAGTTGCAATTGCAAAAATATGACGACGACAAAAAATATGAAAAAAAAGCAGATGAACCATCTTTGGAAGTATGTCCGAGGTCCCGCAACGCTTTTATTCTTTTGATTACTTTTACTACAATACTACCATCGAAAATACCCAAATTTCAACGATCATCCAAGGAAATGGGCTGAAAAATGCAGGGGATGAGTTGAGAAGGTTTGAATGGAGGTCGTTGCACATAAAAAAGACGGAAATTTTGAGATGCATTGCTTTTCTCCACATCGGCGAAGCACGCGGGCGAGGGTTTCCACTTTGTTTCAGACAAAATTAATTGGAAACAACTGGTTTTGTTTCCATGGTTTTTGAAAGAACCCCGTACGAATTTTTTTTTGACCTTTTTTTGCTACAAACCCGAGCTTTAGTCTCACGATATAAAGAAAAAGACGTTGATCATTTAGCTGTTATTAAAAGTGGGGTTTGTTTAAAAGTTTCTACAAGTTGCTTTTAAAGTTTGTAAAAAGTTTTTGAGAGTTACTTTTGCCAGTTAAAAGTTCAAAAACCTTTCGACGTTGTTAGAACTCGAGATATGTGCTCTACATCTAAAAGGGCTCCTCCGATATGTGTAGAAAATTCCAAAGCCGGCTTTCAACTGACTTTTCGTTTGCAGCGTCTGCGCGAATTTACTTGATCAAAGTCCGGACTTCGTCCTGCGGTCCCGATTAAGGACCACAGTTTCACCGACATCCGGAGATTTGGTGGAACCTAACATTTTTAAGTGATACGTAAAAGTCTATATATTGTCTTTCTTCAATCTATCTCCCTAACCGTCATCATCACCAATACTTTCCTCTTTTAGTCGGAATCACCTTCATTCGCTTTCTCTTTTGCCTTTGTTTTCATACCCTATTCCCTCACTTTTAGGAGTTGGTCTTTGAAACCTTGATTTGAAGAATTGTTATTATTATTAAATGTACCATTTGACAGGAACTGGACTATTGCCGAAATTTTTTTCCGTATCCGCCGAACGCAACGCAAACGCTCGCCCTTAGATTGAATAAAATTTTGCTGCTAACAAGGGAACCTCAAGTTGGCACGGTGGAATTTCGCATAAGCAGCTCCTTTGCTTCCCTAGGTTTTCGACTATGGCGATTCCAACGCTCTAGTCAGAATTTCCTTAACGGGCCTCTGGACAGAGATACAGCACATCCGGAAAATGATAATTTACATCCGAAAAATTAGCATTGGCGATAGGTTTATGAGGCCCTCCCATCACTATGGAATCACCAGTTGAGTGGCCGGGTGGTAAGCGACTCGCTTGATAGAATACTGGCGCGGGTTCGAACCCGCTCACGATTTTTATTTTGCTTTTTGACAGGAACTTCCTGCACAACTCCACGTTTTGGTTACTTTTTTCGAAAATTCTGTTTCTGAATCTGAATGTCCTCTGTTTCGTTCTGTTTCTGAATGTCTAAAAGCGTTAGCGGCCAAAAAATTCAAAAAATCTCATCCGAGTGACCCATTTGTAAAAGAACGGAGATGGGAACACCTAGCTGTTCGCATAATTTTTGCGAATTTTTGAAGCTTCTTTGGAGTAGTCAGCCTGGAGCCATCGCCAAAAAGTTTTCTTATAGTAAAAACGAAAAGTTAGAGTTGTGCAGGAAGTTCCGGTCAAAAAGCAAAATAAAAAATCGTGAGCGGGTTCGAACCCGCGCCAGTATTCAATCAAGCGAGTCGCTTACCACTCGGCCATTCAACTGGTGATTCCATAGTGATGGGAGGGCCTCATAAACCTATCGCCGATGCTAATTTTTCAGATGCAAATTACCATTTTCCGGATGTGCTGTATCTCTGTCCAGAGGCCCGTTAAGGAAATTCTGACTGGACCGTTGGAATCGCCATAGTCGAAAACCTAGGGGTAGCCGCGAGCGTTTTTCGAAATTCCACCGTGCCAACTTGAGGTTCCCTTGTAAGTCAAAGAAATTTCCCCAGTAAATGTACCAGAAGTATCACAATGCAATTCAAAAAATTTTTATGCCCGCAAGACATTTATTTTTGGAACATCTTTTTTTAATTTTTGCAAAACAATTTTTCTTCCATTCCCTCATAACGACCCATTGAGCTTGTTTCCGTAATTTGTAGCGTTGTGATGGCCTGACGCGGGGCTTGTTCTACGCGATCAGCACATCGTGCTAATTCCGGCAAGCCCCAAGCCGAGATAGATAATTCTCCGTGATAAGACTCCGGAAAATGAGCAATTCGTGGTTGGCTTTTCACTGCTTCTCTCTCACTCTGTCTCTCACTTTCTCGCTCTCTCTCTCTCCCTCCCTCTCTCTCGCCATGACCAGCAAGCTTGATCAACTGAGAACCCGGAAAAAAACAGGTGTAGAACTTGAGGGTTTCACTGAAAAATAGGAACCAAATAGGGTTTGCCCGTTCAATTTGATGCAGAATTTTCCGGAGCTTAATAATAATAGCAGCCTTAATCAGGGTAAACATGATATTATCAATTAAAAATATTTACAGGCTACAAAAAGCGTTTTCAATCTTATATTCAAGTAGAAAAATCCGACGACATTTCAATAAAAGAAATGAAAATGGGCTAATCTACCGGGACGGGGAAATTGAAACATTACGGTGTGCTGGAATTAGGTGTTTAAGGTATTTATTAAAGTGCCTTTTTCGATAATTAAGATTAAATAACGGCTTCGATAATTGAATTTTAATATTTCTCTAAAAGGATGGTTGTTGCAGGTTAAAATGTTAAATAAAGCAAAGACGTGTTAGTAATGTTGCCACAAAATTCTTTTTAAAAATACGTTGATAAATTAAATTTGATATTAGAGAGGTAACTAACGCAATTTGATACTTGCATTACATATTGAAAATATGTGTTACGCCCATACAGTACGTGAAATACCTTGTCATACCTATAATACGTTATTGGTCGTGCGGTGAAAACAACGATTTTTGCTCAGCTTCTCTTTATGCTACACGGCTGTGCAGTATGCTAAAATTTTCGCCATAGTCTAATAGTAAGACCAGTTAGACTATATTTCGAAGAACAGCTAAAGAACAAACAAAAAGTGCAAATATCAGTAAATTAACTAAACTAAGAAGTGAACTAAGTTCGCCATTTATACCTTTAAATCTTGCAAAAGATCCTGCTCTTACAGCATTTAGCAACCTAACGTATCGATCCTCCCCGAAACATAAAATCTGTAGAGCTTGTATGTTTCGGGAAGACGGCATGGTTGCAGTCACAACTTCGATGTAATGTAGTCGCGGAAGTCGTGGATCCTCTACTCCTCTCCTCCTCTCAAAAATTTTGTTACGTTCGTTCCCCCAAACATCTAAAATCCAGTTTTACGCCAAAAATTTCTCGATTGTTTTTTCATCACGAAAATGGCCGTGACGACACGGGTCCAATTTTGGCCTTGATTTTTTCGGGTTTTTATGCAATCAGGCGGGGCATTGTTCCGTTAGTGCATTGTACTAAAAACCAACAATGACGCCGCAAAGCTTTAAAATTATTTTAAAAAAATTAAAGGGATTATAAACCTTTTTAAAGCTATAAAAAGTCGTTCCATAAATGGCTCGAATTCAGAAAGTATGTTGCATATATTTTTAAAATTCTGGGTTGTTTTGCTGATGTTAATTGTAGCAGCTGCACCAACATTTTATCAAAATATGTTGCATATATTTCCAAATGTCACCGATTTCTTAGTTTCAGTTTTACGACGAAATTTTTTGCAATCGAGATGCTAGAATTAAATTGATAAACTTAATTAAAAATGAAATTAATTAAATTAACATCATATTAAAGCGGAAGCGGAATAATAACCTTATTTTACCCTCCCCCCAAAAACCGCCCTAAAATAATATGTTTTTCGGATTAGTGTAATTCCCAGCAGCATGGGCCAGACATGTCACGCGCGCCACTTCGCGCCATATTTTGCTCTTGATTTTCAGGAAGGGCGTCGAAATTCCGGGGGTGTACGTAACGACGGCAGGAGTCACGTGCCGGAAACCCTCACCGGAAGGAAGAGAGGGAGAGAGAGAGAGACAGAGAGAGAGACAAGAGAGAGAGAGAGAGAGAGAGAGAGAGAGAGAGAGAGAGAGAGAGAGAGAGAGAGAGAGAGAGAGGGAGAGAGAGAGAACAGGAAGCACGCGGTGGGATGTGTTATTGTTTGTAGTCTGACCGGGGTAGCGGATGAAAGTGAGAAAGATCAAATATGAAAGAGACTGGATTAGGTTTACGGTAGTGGCGTAGATACTGTAAGGTGTAGTTTAACGTACCTTGATTTGGCCCGCGTGTAGCGTAGTTTGAAATGTAGCATACTGTAGCGTAGTCGTGTTCCACCATTTTTTGTATAGTTTGTACTCTAGAGCACCTCATTGTACGGTATTACCTCTACCGTAATTTGTAAATTGTTGTATTTTAGTCTATTTTGATTTCCGCTGTGCCGTCTCTTCTACCGTATCCTAACGTATTTGGATACTGTAGCTTACGTTGCTGTAGTTGGATTGGAGCGGCGCTTGCTTGACGGAATTCGGTACTAGGCTGTTAGCGAGGGGATTATTTTTACTTTGCCGCCTTTATCCAATTGAATAATCTGCAGTTTTTTTACAGTACAGTATTTTTAATGGTCTTTTATTTTATTATTTAACAAATTTAACAAAAAATTTCAGAATTTTTACCTATTATTTCATTTTCCATGCATCTTTGACCAGTCAAAAATTTTCAAAAATGTGTATAATTTGTTAAGGTGTTTTTAGATTTACATAAAAATGGTTAGTATAAAGAATTTTAGTAAGGACTCAGGTATTAAAATACGGGCTCTATTGAAGGCTACTATACAAAAAGCGTAAATCCTGCCAAAAAGAATCGATGTTTCATCCTCAAGAAAATTTAAAATAAATCATCTTCTAATATTAAATAGCCCCGTTTTAGAGATGCAAAAATTTGGAATCACCGAGGCATTCGAGGTATTTTTAACAAGTCCCCACCATGAATCACATTTTTCTATTTGCGATGACGGGCCGTTGGCTCACGTGCTTCCGCTTACCGATACGATACGCAAGCAGATGCGATTAGCGGGCCAGCGTAAGTGGTTCAGGGGTGGAATGGAATGTACTATCTTGATAATCGCTCTCTCTTTCACTCTCTCTCTCAGTCTCTCTGTCTCTATCACTCTCTCTCTCTCTCTCTCTCTCTCTCTCTCTCTCTCTCTCTCTCTCCAGGCTGCGTGGGCGGAAGAGGAGATCATCAAAAAGACGCATTTCTCGCTTTTTAACAGTTGTAATTTTTAATAAAACTACGAAAGTTTAAGCATTAACTTTTGTTAGGAATTATAAAAAAGCAGTTTGGAAACACTTCCCTTAAAACCAATCAAAGTTTGAAACTCTAAGGAGAAAAGCTAGTCCCGGCGCAGATAATAAGGAAACGGTTTTCCGAAAATCCCGAATTGGATAAAAGCTTCTGACTCGTCAAATTGTGTGCCTAAAACTTTTAGACCCAACTAAGGAGGTATTAGCCCTTTCCTGACTCGCGATTTCTTAGGCAAATAATGAAACATGCCGTTTTTGGACAGATGCTGGGTGAATTACTTTTGGTTGGATTTATTAAAAAAGAGGAATATCTTTATTTGTTTTAATAGGCGTAGTAATATTTGGAACGTCCGTTTTTCTGGCTGTCGGTGCCGTGCTATAGACACGTAATTTAAGGATTTTGTCTTGGACGCCTTTTTGTAACAAAATTTTGAAGATATAGAAATAAAGAACCAGCGGGCTCAATCAGTTTTTTTAGGTTATTTTGCATTTTATGAAACATACATTTTCTATAGGGCAAAAATTTTTCACAGGTAAGCTACCAAAAATACCTGTGGATTGCCCAAAAATCACATTCTATTTTATCAACACAGGACAACAACAGTGCTGGCTAAGCGTAATTTTTATTTCGAGTTTGTTAATTTTTGTTGCTGACGCCGTTGACAAACGTGCATTACGATCTGAAAAAATGTAGCTATTCTCTCAATTTTTGAAACGTTGATTTTTAAAATTTTTTTGAAACGTAGTGGGAAGGTTTATTTTTGTGTATTGATCCTGGAAATAACTTTTTCATGGTTCTGCGCATATACGCGCTTCGAATAATTTTTGTATCTTTCCAAGTTTCGCAACTTTCCGTGTGCTGACCACTCGTTGCGTTGTTTATTTGTTTCTCTGGATTTCAAGCCCTACCTGCTTGTCCGCTTCCAATGTCATTAATATGCCCTGGGGGCATGCGGGAGAGAGAGAGAGAGAGAGAGAGAGAGAGAGAGAGAGTGAGAGAGACAGAGAAACGCGCGCCATTTGTTCATTAATGTTATTTTCGCGTCTTATTCCTGTGCCGCAGGGGAGGCTAAATTCTGCGAAGCGATGTATGGCATTTCTAGAGGGGAGGCGGGAGGGCAACGCAGCTTGTACTCGAGCGTATTTTTGGTGTGGAAAACAGATCGGCTAGAATTTCCAGAAAATAATACCCGTCCACATGCCCCCGGGTGGAAAATACGATAACAAGTTATTAACAACTATACGATTTGACCTCAAAAGGCCTCCGCGGAATTTGCAAACTGGAATAGCACTCGGCGTTAAAAACGATGTTGCAAAATACCCCGAAACTCGGAAAAATTATTTACAATTTTGTGGTGCTACGCTACGATTTTTTTGAGAACTTAAAATTTCAAACTGCGATGTAAAAATGTTCCAAAATTTCGTGGTACTAGTCGTTTAAATCGGAGCATAATTCTTGCGGCCACACGCAGACACAGCCTTGAAAGAAATCCGATAAAATCCGTAAATAATAACCGTCTCAAAAATGAAAATAGCTACAGTTTTAACCTAACGGTCCCGCGATACGCAACGCGCACGTCGTTGCGTAACGCGTAGACGACAAATCCAAAGGGATCCACGGCCAAAAATCGAGACTCATGCCTTGCCGCTTCCTTTAAAAATTTGTATCCGGCGACTCGAAAACTACAGTGCATTAAGATTTTGATGCTTCGTCAGACACCATAAAGTGCTAAAACATGTGTTTTGTTCGTTCGAATGTCGTGTTTTTTTGTTCGCGATTTTTACAATATGGAGGGCAATTACCCACATTTCAATTTCGCATTATTCTTTTACCATTATTAATCGCCACATCTGCCGTATCACCTTCGCCTTGCCATCACGAATATCATAATTTTCTTTTTTCAAAAATGTTTTGTACTGGGGTTCACGGGGCAGCTAATTTTTAATTTTCCGTCTATTAGCCGTATATAGTGTATTTTCTAAGGTTCTTAGTAATTTTCGATTATTAGGAACTTACAAGACGATTTTTGGAAATTACGAAAAAATTCATTTTTTTTTTATTTTTCTCATTTTCGCAGATTTTTCACCAAAAAGATAATGAACTTGGATAATTTTTTTCTGCTTTTTATCTCCAAAAAACGTCTCCAAAAAGACTTGATATTTTGCTACGCGGATTACTGGGGAAAAATCGGCTTCCCGCTACCCCCTCCCCGTTAAGAGTCAAGTACCAAATTTTACATGTTCATTTAGCCTTTTTTACCATAAAAATAACAAAGCGGGGTCAGCTACATCAAAATTGGCGACATATTATCCTCCAATCGCCACTCCTGATAGCCTAAATTCAAAAAAAAATTTTTTTCGTGAATTTTCCGCTTTTCATTCACCCTTATTTTACCCCTAAAAACCGACGAATTAAGCCAAATTACGGGCCAGCTACGTAAAAAGCGTCTTCGTGGGGAAAGTACGCTCAACAATTAGAGCGCGGGGAGAAAATGGGGGAGCGCTAAATTCATCGTAATCCATCCGTTTACCGTATTTTTTTACACTTTCAAATTTGTACGACTACGCCACACTCCGCACACACACGCGACCGTCAATACGTACATTCTCAGAATGCCGGACAACAAGCAGGGATTACGGTAGCTGGGCGGATTAGACTTGGGAACTGGGTCGAAAAATAGCCCGCTCATATTACGGGCAAAAAGATTATAGCCTAGATTTAGATTTAGAAAATCATAGATTTAAATATAGCGTGAACCAAAAAAGTGTACTGTAAATATTAATAAAATTCATTACAATGGAGGATATGAGAATTAGGTATAATCAAAGCGTTCGAAAAAACGTGAAAAAATGTGTTTCATCAAATTTAATCAATCATTTTGTTTGCGTATCTTATTAGTAATTCAATTTCTTCTGCAACTTAAATTAAAGTTTGGCAATTAAATTTCAAAACTTATTTGAATATTTATTTTTGGACATTGTTCGTTTTCTAATGTTAAATTCTATCATAATTATCGGCGGGTATCATTAATCGAAGATTTGAATTAATTCTTCACAATCAATTGTCGATTAGATTCACTGCATCTAATATATCCGAGAATAACTATCAAAATTTTCATAATTATTATTTTTCTTTACATCAGAATTAAAAAGAAAAAAATTAGTATGAATCCCATAAATTCTCGGTTAGTTGTAGGGTTGCTTTTAAGATATGTTTCAAACAGCTAGGAACCTTGAGGCAGGAAACTCGAAGTAATCTTCGTTCTTCGTCTATGGATTTTACCGGATGGTGAGCATTGGGAATTTGCATCGGGTAATTATTATATTACAATTACGTGGCAAAATCTATCGAAATCCAGAGCCAAAAAATCCATAGCCATGCCTTCCAGGCCCCTTTAAAGGTATCTATTTCGGGATGGGCCTAACGATGTTATTCGTCAGCATTCATCAATCAGCAATTGCCGGATTTTTCGCGGTTGGCTTCAATTTTACATGAAACTTCTTTTTTTTAGGACGGGCCTCAATCCTATAAAACGTAATATCGTACGTGAAAATGTTAACCTACCATTGAAATAGATTAGTAAGGAAGAAACATACTTTTCGTAATTCCGGGGTGATGCCGCTGCCCTTAAAGTTCAAAATATTATTTATTATCTGTCGTTTGGTACTATGTTTTCCTCCAAGTGCCCGAATGCGTGAGGTGTACTTTGCGTAACGCCAAATGCTTTTCCCATTGAGAAAATATGAAATATATTTAACTTGCTGCAAATAACGATATCTTTACCTACAAAAATTAATGTGTCATTCTATAGGCATTTGCCGGCATTTTTGGACCTTTACTAGGTATTTATTAATTTTAAATTAAAAAAATCTTCATTGGATTTCGAAGGGTAAAGAAGAAGGCATTAGGGTATCCAAATTTTTATAAGACTAAATCATTTTTTGAAACACGTTTTCATTAAAAAACCAGGGTTGAAAAACCGCTTCGCGGCTTTTCAAACCTGTCCCCGTCTAGGGCCTACCAAAGTATTGACTTTGCATATTTACCGAAAACTGATCACCGAAAACTGAAAAGCGCGCCCTCTCTTCGTTTTTATAAGCCATTTCCACTTCCGGCGTATGCTAATTGCTTCCTAACAAAGAGGTTGGGTGAAAATTTTACAAAAATCTGGTTTTAATATCGAAAATAGCAATTTTTCAAAACTTGTATGTGTGTGCAGTCGATTCGGGACCCTTCTTTACCTATTCACGCTTCTTCCCTATCGAAAAAAGTCTTCCGTGAGGCTGTAGGTGCGGAACATCCAAACGGAAGTGCATGCAAATATACACACACACAGACACTATTTTTTTATATATAGTAGGATATACGATTAATTTAGAACCAGGGTTGAAAAACCGCTTCGCGGCTTTTCAACCCTGGCCCCGTCTAGGGTCGATGAAATATTGACTTTGCATAATTCTTGCCGAAAACTGCTCACCAAAAATGAAAAGCGCGCCCTCTCTTCCTTTTTATAAACCATTTCCACTTCCGGCGTATGCTAATTGCTTCCTAACAAAGAGGTTGGCCGAAAACTTTACAAAAACCTAATTTTAATATCGAAAATAGCAATTTTTCAAAACTTGTATGTGTGTGCAGTCGATTCCAGGCCCTTCTTTACCTAATGACGTTTCTTCCCGCCCTAAAAACCGCTTCCCTGAGGCTGTAGGTGCGGAACATCCAAACGGAAGTCCATGCAAATATACACACACACACACAAACACTATTTTTTTATATATAGTAGGATATTTTTGGGACCTGATTTTCCGTTTTAAACTAGAAATTAAATTTTAAGCAACTGCCAAATCCTATTTAAAATTATTTATAATAGCTAGAAGGATTGAGAATAAAATAAGAAGTGGAAACTATGATTTTTAACATTTTTAGGTAGATAATGCTAAGGAAAGCATATAATAAGATCACTCCTTCGCCGACAAACAAAAATTTTCGAAACACCTTTTTGCAAAATTTTTTTCGGGGGTGTCACGGTAGATTTCATTCTATTTAAATTTTCGCACTACTTTTATTGAATCAAAACGAAATTTAAAATTGGTCTTTAAACCCATAAAATTGAATATTCAAATTAGCGCTGCTATTCATTTTTTGCAACCCACAATTCGAGTTCGGTCCCTGGAAAAAGCACTCTAGTTTTGCAGATAAGCCGGGGCATCGGGCCAAGCCCGGCTCCAGGAGCTGCGAAAAAACGGGTTGCCTCATCAGCTTCAGGACAACACCCCAAAAAAACCAAGGGGGAAAAGCGGCTTTTCGTGAAAAACATTCGGAAAGGTACAGAGTCCCGCGATCGCTTGGACCGGCTTGTTTTTGGCCGGTTTCAGGTACTATTATTTTGGTCACCGAAATTTGTGCAAATAATAATAATTGTAAAAACAAATATCTGAAAGTTTTGAAGAGATTTTAAAGGGAAATTGAAGCCAAAAAAGCAGGAAACTTTGCAAAATGAGTCCATCTCGGAGATTTTAAGCGACTGTTTTAAAAGCATGTTGTTTAAGCTGCTAGATATAAGCTGCACCCGTACAAAAGCAGATTGATGTTGCTCGCTTCGACGCAGGCCGTATCCCGTTTAAAACATTGTTTTCTTCCGATGAATCCGATCGTTGATAGCGTATTTTATAATTTTCGACAAGCATTTTAAAACTTGATAGAGCGGAAACGCTAGCTTTCAAGAGAGATTTTTATGATTAACAAGGTCATTTTACGATCAAAAGATCGGCTACAGAGCTAAATTGGCGTAAGAAACGCATTATAAATCAAACTTTTCACTCATTGTTACGATTTTAGGAAACATAATTTTGTAAACATAATTTTTTCAGTGTTCACAAGATTTTATAAACTTTGCCAATGAAGATATTTCGCAGTTACCGTGCCTTTGAGACAAAGACGATTATTCTGTCCAAAATTATTCGAGCCCAACGTCGGTAACGATTTTATTGCGCCCAAACTGTTTTCGAGCCCAATGAGTCCGCAGCATTGCCGATCCTCGACTCGACGAAAATCCTGCTTTCCATAAAACATATCTTTTTTTAAATGGTCTAATTCTTCCAACAATTCAATTTGATCGCTGTATCTATCGTAGAGTTGCGAAAATTACAGTAGGTTTTCCGCTGCGATATTCTAGAAGTTTTCCCAATAAACATTGTCTTGCATGCTTCTGCTGCGTCCGGATTTTGGCTAAATCCTGCTTTTTTATTCTCATTCGTTCTCGTTTATATTCGGTGTTTTTGTTGAACAATTGCTTTTTCTCAGAAAAATATTTTGAAAAAGATCGTGGATTTGTGAAATTGTTTCCAATATTATATTCTAAGATTTGGCTGCAATACCGTAAGCTCAATAACGTGCCGATTTATAGCAAAGGTTTTCAAAACAATATTTCTGAAATTTATCCTCAAACGTGAAGCACATTGGTCTTCCCTGCCTCGACCAAACGCATAATTGCAGCAAAACATCCATTTTTCTGGCCGTTGGTCAGTCGAATCCGGCCAATCTGGCGGATTTCTCTGGATTAACGTTTCTCGCCAGCCGGGGATTACGGTATTTTTGGTCGTTGGACGGTGAATGACCAAGGGCCAAATTCGCCGAAAAAGGGAAGTTGGCGGGAAAATTGGGAAATCCGGTAGAGGGAAACCTGGAAAAACAACCTTAAGCCTGCCTTCCGGTCTCACTAAAATGTTTTAAAAAGAAATGTTTTCCGGGATAGCGTGTTTCCGGGAATTTTGGATACGGTAATTGTGTCGTGGAGGTATTTGGATTGGGCCGTCTTTTAAAGGACCCGTAAAGTCGTCCGAATTTAGCGAATTTACATACCTTTTGGAGATAGTAAGCAAGACTTTTAAAATCTTTTTGATTTTTGGAAAATAAAAGATATATCTTTCCTCTTAAATTGTTATAAAACCGGTCGCTGCTCATGGCATTTTGGTACACTTGTTCACGCAAACGTAAAAGGTGGGTTTTTCGAAAACAAAATGGATTTTCGCGTGCAACAACATCGAAAATCGGGCAAAAAATTTGAGAATTTCGAAAATCGGTGGGAACCTGGTTGTGGAGAGCTTTCGATAGATACGAACCGCAAAAATGACCTAACGTAGTGGTGCACAAATCTGGTCTGTTAATGCCGTAACATCCGATGTCTTTTTGTTAAACATTCTTGAAACACAACTTTTTATTCTCTATCAATCATGATCATCATTTGGCATGCAACAACAAGCAAAGCTGCAAAAAAGCACAAAATGGTTGTACGTATATCTCAGGGGGAAATAGCACTCAACAAAGCAGCGGGGGAGGAAGACACTAAATATAGGTAATTGAAGGTATGTTTAAAGGGGCTGGGACAAGGGTGAATGGGATACAAAGTACAATATAAACCCGTAAAGGCGTGGCTGCGAAAAAATGCAAATTAAATTAAAATTGCATGAGTTTCTGGTCAGCCGAGATTGACACATTTGGCGTAATGTACAGAAAAAAAGATGGGATGTGGGGATTTTGAGTGGGAAAAGCGGGGGTTTCGGTATTAATTACAGTAATCCTTAGATTAATTTAAATACCAGGAAAATGCGATTTGCAATTAAAACTTCCTGGAATTGTCGACCAAATCTTTTTTGATTAAGTACTGTTTTCGAAACATTTTTTTGGAAAAATTTTCAAGACGCTTTTTCTCTTATTAAGCTCAGCGCTTTTAATTAAAATAATTAGCATAGAATTTCCCTCGCTGCTTTGGCTATGAAAACCGGAAAAGACAACCCCGATCCCGGCTTTTCCCCTCCTTGTTGATTCGGATCCACGAGGCGGGGGTTGCCCCGGGCCGATTTGGAACTCAAAAATATGTAGGGCAATTTCGGAGCGAGAGAGCGAGCGAGAGAGAGAGAGAGAGAGAGAGAGAGAGAGAGAGAGAGCCGGTGGCGGGTACGGAAAAGCCGGCAAAAAATCGGCGGGAAATGGACATTGGGCGGAACTGGATTTTAAGGAAGAGTTGCAGGGAGGAGGCTGAGGAAAAGCCGGTAGTTTTCAGGTCGACACGGCCGGAAAGAGAGAGAAAAGAAAGCATGTTTTAAAGCGGATAGATAGATATGTGGGGCATGATTAAGCGGGCTTGAGCGATTTTTGGCTGGTTAGCCGCGTAAATTATCCCGGTAAAGCCACCTTTTTAGTGCACCTGGTTTGAAACATCAATTTTCAAAAATTCCTATTTGAAACTAAATCGGAAGTTTCAAATTTGATTGTTAGAATTAATAGAGATCGGCTACTTCAACCATTAAAATGTTTAAATTCAATTTTTCGAAAGTATGTTTTAAAAATATGCAACTTTCAGCCCAAAAATCGCCCTTTTAATTGGAGTCCGTAGCATAACGGCGTTTTGACATAAATTGTAAATTGGCCACGAGTCCCCTGGGGGTTTCGAAAAATCGACGATCAGAAGCTGCTCAATCAGAAGTTGAAGACGTCATAGCGGTGTTTGTCGGAGAGGTGCACTTTTTTGCCGGGGCCCTCCGGCTTTTCGGCATTTTCTGGCCGTGCGGGCTGTTGCTCATCCCGGATCTCGTCCTCCATCTCGGCCAGATAGTCGGACTTTGTGCGGCGAGCGGATGCGGCCTGCAATGGAATAATAAGAGAAATTAGGAGACAAATATGTGCTAAAATAGCTTTTATTACATTCTTGAATCGATTCAAGGGCCTATTAGCATTTCTATAATTTTCCTATTTTTAAGAATTTTTGAAACAGGCTTGTCTAAAAAAGATTGCAAAACCCGCCACAAACCGCCGTCATATTGACGGTTCAACATTTTTAAGAGTTTCAAGATTTTTCGAAACATGATTTTCTAGGTAAGAGGTCCAAAACATTGAATTTTTATTTTAAAAAATCAACGTCTAGGATATAGAAAAACTCTTCGGATACCGTACCTCAAGCGCCTTCTCCGCCTCACGCACCTGGCAGCAGTAGCTTCGGATTTCGGAGATTGTGCACTGGCCGGCGCAACACCGCATCACAATGTTGCCGTCTGCAAACCCGTGGAAATGATATGTTTCGAATCATTATACAGGGTGCGACAGATTCTTAGTCGCAATTCGCCCTCCTATTTCTTTCGAAACAAGTACAAAATATAAAACAATATTTTCAGGCTATAGACAACGCTAAAATTCTAAAATAATCTATTTTTGAAGCTGGGAATAAAATTCAAGGGGATTCAGAAGGACAAAATTGCTGATTTTCGACGTTTAAAGGTATTGGCAAGTCCAGATTTTAATGAAAATGGCTTTTTCCGCTTCAATATACACTTAAAGGACCCGGGAAGTCAAATTTCTCGTAGAAAAACCCACCAAAAGGTGCCTGCTCGCTGTCGATGGGGCAATTATCCTCCTGGCTGGCTTCGCAGATTGCCGTGATTGTCGATGCCAATCGCTTGCCACAGAGGTGCACCTTTTTCGAGCCGCTGCCCTGGTGGTGATGGTGGTGATGCCGGGCCGAGACGAGCTCGAGCAGTGCCAAAATGAGCACCGGCAGGCAGAGGGAAATTTGCATGGTTGTGTGGGGGTTTTCTAGCGTCGGGGGTGAAAGGAGTTTGAAAGGCTTCCGGGCGGAATGAGTGGTCGGGATGAGATCTGCAATTTTAGAGTTTTAAAGCTTTTAAAAACGAGTTTCACACAAAATAAAAAAAAACGTAAAAATCGGAAAATTTATTTTTCCGAAGGAAGATCGTGTTTCATAAAAAATAAAAGAGGAAAATCAATGTAGGACGATATTAGAAGTATCGCACAAAATTACCGGGCTGGAAATTTGCAGTGGAAAAAATTGTTATAACGGGGAAATTAAAGTAAACGTATCGAGTTGATGCATTGACAGACTGGAATATTTTCCCAATGATAAGCACAGCTGAATTAAACGCTGAGAAGTCTAGCAAGTCGTTAATTTTTTGAAACCTGAATTTCTAACGATACCAAATACTGATGGGCTCGAAAAATCGAGACCATTGAAATTTGAATACGAATCTCAATGTCCTCCCTATTCATCTGGGCTCGCGAACAACCGAATTTTTGGAAAAGTATACTTTTTGGCATCGTTTTTGGAAAGTTGACAAAATCAGAGGCAAGAGGACTGTATCAAAATCATCGAAGAGGTTCGGAGACTTCAATAAAAGTTCGCACAAAAACGGAATTTGGAAAATTGGTGAAACATCGGCATTGCGGAAAAATATTCAGACTTCCATTGCCATGGCAAGCTCTAGAGAAGGCGCTTTGCATAGAAGAGGATGCAAAGATATCTAAGGTATCAAAAGTGCAAGAAATCGTTGAACAGAAAATTAGGCCCAAGAGGCAGATGCCCATGGAATTTTTTGAAACAGCGAATTGCGCCGAAAAAATTCGAGAATTTACGAATTACATCATGACTGACGCGCGGATTAGCAGACTTAGATTATGGCAAACATGGTCGTTTTTTAAGGCGTTTAAAAATAGTTACAATATTGGTGTTATTAGTATTAGTTTACCGCGGTTTTTAATACCAAGTGTCCAATATCCGGAATAAAATGCCATCCATATCCGCGAAACTAGGAATCTTGATGAAACATTGGAATTTTCAAAAATTCCGCAGGTTAGTTGGGAAAGCAGCCTTGGGAGGAATGGCTGGGAATAAGGGCCGGCATTCCCCTATATATACCCCCCGCCCATCCGGGGGTCCAAAAAGCAACGCCGCACCCCCCGCTGGCCACGCCCCTTTTTTGGAGGCGGCCCCGAATTTGGGGGCGTGTTTTAGAGGGCAATTCGCAAAAGCGGCTACCGTAACCCGCCCGGTATCGTCGCGAACAACAACAACAAGCAGCTCAGGCTCGAGGGGGGTTGGGATAAGATGTTTCATCTGGTTGCATAGCCGAGAAAGTTTAGGGTTTTCCAGTAAGTCTTCCAGTTCGTCGCAAGTTCTGGTCGGAAATGTTTCTTAAGGCCCAATATTCAAATATAAGTAGTAGAAGTGTTTCTGAATGTTTTTTTTAACTATTGCTAAACGTAAAACTTTACAAATTTTTAGTAAAAAATGCGAAAATATAGTTTTTCGATCAATTTGGCCGATTTTGTACCAAAATGGCGACTTTTCTAAAAAAATTTTTAAAGTTCTTAGATAGTTTACTCCTTGAAATAGAGTTTTTTTACTAAAAGGACTAATAAAATAGTTCCTATTAACTTACTAGACATTTCTGAACTTGTATAAAGAAGTTCGGCACCCCCTCCCCTGATAACGCGAAAGAACCGAAAATCGTCCCCCCTCCGATAATGCCAAAGAACCGAAAAAAACCGGTTCCCCCGATAATGCAAAAGTTCCAAGTTAGCGAAATGACACTTTATTTCAAACATACGGTCCTCAAACGGTAGAAAGCTGAATTAGGGTAACTTTATGTTTCATTAAATGGCACAGTATGAAACATATTCCAGGCAATGATTCATAAAACAGAGTAGAGGAAAGTTCTAGCGGCTACCGTAATCCACTCGACGTCGTCGGCAACAACAACAACAACAAGCACAGCTCAAGCCTCTCTATTGGAATGGCCGCGGCAACCCGAAACCGGATTGCCCTCCACGGCTTTTGCTTGCCGGTATTTGGTAACAATTGGAGGTGGACCGAGCGGAGAGAGAGAGAGAGAGAGAGAGAGAGAAAGAGAGAGAAAGAGAGAGGGAGAGAGTGAGACAAACCTACAGACAGATAGATAGACTGGCGGATGGAAAGCGGACTATAACCGGATTTTCCGAAAGAGCACTATTCCGCTCCACTGCCAATGACAAACAGAATACTGGACGCCGCGGGCAAATTTCCCCCGAGTTCGCTTGTCTGCCACCCGAAAGTACAGAATTTGGCACACGAACAACACATTTCATGCTAGCAGGATCGCGGAATTTCGATGTTTCATCGAGCTGTATAGGTTGAAAAATATGGGAAATGTATTGTGATGATCGATGCTGCATTCAAAAACACTTTTCCTAACGCATCAAAATCATGCCTGCGCAGAATTTCAGACGAAAATGGAGAAATTGGCGGGCGTAAAACAGAATTCATGGTCGCTTGGATCACGTAATTTTATGTGTTATCATGTTGCATAACCCCAAACGTTTACGGCGGTATAATTTGATCATTTTCCAGACCTTTAAACAAAAAGTATGCAACTTACAAGGGAACCTCCAGTTGGCACGGTGGAGTTTCGAAAAACGCTCGCGGCTACCCCTAGGTTTTCGACTATCGCGATTCCAACGGTCTAGTCAGAATTTCCTAAATGGGCATCTGGACAGAGATACAGCACTTCCGGAAAATGATGATTTACATCCGAAAAATTAGCATTAGCGATAGGTTTATGAGGCTCTCTCATGACATAGGAATCACCAGTTGAGTGGCCGAGCGGTAAGCGACTCACTTGATAGGATGCTGACGAGGGTTCGAATCCGCTCACGATTTTTTTGTTTTGCTTTTTGACCGGAACTCCAAGTTTTGGTTACTTTTTTTCGAAAATTCGTTCTCTTTCTAAAACTTCTAAAAGCATCCAAGTAAATCATAGAGGTCCCTCTGTAAAAAAATGGAATATGGGTGGACCTAACTATTTTGAATTTCGAGAACGAGTTTTCAGGATTCTTAGGGGTAATCAGTCTGGGGCCATAACCAAAATTTTTTCCTATAGTAAAAATCAAAACTTGGAGTTGGGCAGCAAGTCCCGGTCAAAAAGCAAAATAAAAAAAATCGTGAGCGGATTCGAGCCCTCGTCAGCATCCTATCAAGTGAGTCGCTTACCGCTCGGCCACTCAACTGGTGATTCCTATGTCATGAGAGAGCCTCATAAACCTATCGCTAATGCTAATTTTTCGGATGTAAATCATCATTTTCCGGAAGTGCTGTATCTCTGTCCAGATGCCGATTTAGGAAATTCCGACTAGACCGTTGGAATCGCGATAGTCGAAAACCTAGGGGTAGCCGCGAGCGTTTTTCGAAACTCCACCGTGCCAACTGGAGGTTCCCTTGTTAGCGTGGGATTTCATGTTTGAATAGACCACGTAATTTCAATGTTTTATCCAGTTCTATAGCCCGCACAAAATTACGTTCGGGTTCTCCAATAAATTATTTAGCTTGCAATTTGCACTAATCAAAAATAAAAAGTGACAAATTTATATGTTTTGCCTAGTCGGATAAAACAAACAATTGTGAGCGAGCTAGTCTGTAGCGCTGCGTACCTCCAAATATAACACCAACCATCCCCTTTAAATTTCTGGATAATTTTAATGGGAAAGGCATTTTTCAATTAGAAAAATCGCGTTATTTTCAGAGTTTTATACGAAATGTAAAAGGCTTATCGGGAAAAACCCAAGATTTCATGCTAATTGGGTCGAGGAATTTAAAATGTTTCATCGAGTCCTTGAGGTCGAAAGTTTCGGGGATGATCATAACTTTAAGAGAGCGAGGTTAAAAAAATGTAATAAACGAAAATGTCTGAAAAAATGTCAACGTCAATGTGAATGTAAATGTAAAAAATCTACAAGCCGTCCCAGCCGAGAGCCGATAATTTAAAATGTTGCACAATATCATAAGTAAAAAATACCCCCGAAAAATTATAGATGACCTAGTTTAAAGGTGTACGTACCTTAAATAAAATTTCTTGCAAGCAGCAGAACTGCTGTATTTCCCCGATTTCCTATGTTTCGCAAAGTTGCCTAACTCGAAAAGTTCCGATTTCGTTGATAGATTGGTGAAATGTAATTACAATATAGGTTTTCCGATGGGTGCATGATCGCCGATTTTGGCGAATTCATGGGTTTCATCAAAATGCATTGCTTAAAAAAATTGGATTAGACATAGTTTCTTGTTGGGTATGTCGATTTGCATTTTTAAGGAATCGCGCAGCCGGTTGATTTCTAACAATTGGCTCTTATAAAAAATAAAGGAAAAATGAATCTGGTCTGCTCACGGTTTTGTCATCATTGACGCTAGATACAAGCAAAACTCGGCCAAAATTTCTATGGTAATTTCCGCAATCTCTTGCTTTTGTGGTTCTAAATTTGTATGTTAGCGAAATCTGGAAATTGAATAATGTTATCTTGTGAACATTGCTCCTCTCATCGCCACACTTTAGTTTTTACCACGAAACATCAAAAATTCGCGGCCATTAGGGTCATTAGGAGCAGACGGTCTGGGATGAAGCGGATCCCAGGAAATGTAAATATTTTAGTGCCGAAAATTGTGCGCGTGAACCGAACCCCACGAGGGTAGTAGTGGCGCAAGAAAATAGTAACGAAATAGGCAGATTCCAGAAGCTAGAAAAATGCCGACAATTAAATGTTAAAAGGCAATTAAGATAGAAAAAAAAAGGTTTTTTAGATGTGGATGAACAATATAAAAATGCGGTTCCGATCACCAAAAAAAAATAAAAGCTAGGGTTTATCACATAGTGCAGAAAAATATTTGATTGACAAAGAAAGGTATGTCCTGTTGTATTTAAATAATTAAAATAGATTAAATTGAGGATTCAAGACAACCGAAAATGAAAATCGTGGCTTATGGCAGTATGCAGAAAAACTTTTGGGATTTATAAAATGCCGAAAGTATCTCGATAACCGGAGAATTGACTAAATAATTATTACCGTCGAGGGCTTATGGTGGTCTATAGAAAAAATCTTTCACAGTTATGTTTTGTACCTTTTATAATTGGAAACGTACTAATAATGATCAGTTCAAACTAAAAAAATTCAAATCAAAAATTAAAACAATCGAGTTAAAAAACATTAAACCTTGGGTTTCCAAGCCATAAATTTTCAAAAAAAAGATGTTTCCTCTAAAAAATGGATATAAGTTTTGGGCAGTTAATTATTCTAGGTAGACCAGGCAAGTAAATCATAAAATATTTCACTACTGAGCGATAAGTATATATTTAATTCATTGAATTTTATACAATTATGAGTGCAAATTTTGCGGAGCGATACACGTGAATTTCCGAGAGGGTGAGGTATTTTTAAAGGGAAGGGAAGACTGCAAAAATAGGAACGGGCAAATTGATGCCACGAAAGGACCTTTATAAGGAAGAAAAGGTGAGCAAATTGAGAAAAGTTGTGTTTCTTTCCAGGTTAACAAGAGAGCCGAAAAAATGACGGGAAACAGCGTCATAATTTTCCGCGCTCCAAGAACAATCTAAGGGGGTCTTGTGATGGAATGAATGACCGACACAACCAGGGACGTAGCGTAATACCGGCCCCGGGGGCCCGGGGCCCCCCCCCGAAATCGGCCGGGGCCCGAAAATTTCATAAGGGGGGACCCTTATGATTTTTATTTTCTCAAAAATTTTTCTGCCTGCGGCGCTATTTTTTCACATTTTTACGGCTATTTATAGAGCTAGTGTAACCTTTCTTTCAAAAATTTTTGCCTGCGGCGCTGTTTTCTCGTTAATGTTTTGAGTTTCTCGGAAAAATTTTTTGGGGGCCCCCCCCGAAATTTTTTTCTGGCTACGCCCCTGGACACAACCCACATATTATATGCCAAATAGGCGAGAGAGCGGAGAGAGAGAGAGCGAGAGAGAGATAGAGAGAAAAAGGAAATAAAAAACTGATAAGAAAGTGCATTGCCCACTCAAACACCGCTAAGCGAATAGTGGCCGTGCAACGGTAAATACCGAGTGATAGCGAGGTGTTTTACGGGGAATTTTTCGGAGAAGGATCGTGGAATAGGCGTCTTAGTGTTTTTTGAGCGATTTAATGTAGGAAATCGAATAAAATAATAGGAATTTAGAAAAGATTACAATAGAATAATTTTCCACTTTTGGAACAAGTGAGTGACAACAATTTTCTTTTTTGATCGTGAGTCTGTCGTGAAACAAAATTTCCTACAAAATTTTTTTAGCTCCGAGTCGATTGTAGTCTTCACTAGGCTTTGAAACACTCATTTTTTTGAAATAATGTTTTGAAACCGTTCAACAACGTATTTTTAAAAAGCCTGGATTATTAATAGATAAGAATTTAATACCGTTTTGAAATTATGATTTTTGGAAGCATTGAAAAACTTGATCCGGTTCTTAGGGAGTTGCATCGGCTAATCGTACGGAAGAAGTGCGGAAGAGATGAAATCATGTCAGGATAAAATCGATCAAAGCGTTGGATTTCCCGAAGCATGTATCTCCAAAAGAAGAATACGAATCGCAGAATTTTTTTGACCGAAACTATTTGTTTGTTAACCAACAGTTTACCGATTAACTAAAGTTTTTCCCCCGAAACAATCAAATAGGCTCGAAACATTGATTCGGATGATCGCTTTTTTGCATGCTTTTTGTCGCAAGTTTATAAAATCTGAGGAATCGAAAAGGCCGCATTTTCGAAATATTTTTGAAATATCGGAGCTTGGCAGCTTCCTAAATACCCCTAGCTAGCCTTAGCTCCCCCCACTAACAGTCCAGTACCAATTCTGGTCAAAAAAATATTACTACCGTATCCCAATTCAACAAAAAACCGCATGAAAACCTTGGCTACAAGCCTTTTTTGCCTCCCTAATCAAAGAGTACATTCAAAAACTGGGGGCTTAATTTCTTAACCTGTTGAGTGCATTTCCGGCCGTGGCCATCTGCCACCCGGCAAAAACCGGAAACGTCCGGCTTCAGCTACCCCGAATATACCAAATACATACGCACGTCAATCAGGATACACCGCCGGCTTTCCGGAATTCCGGAAATGGCTTTTTTACCTTTGAAATTTCATTAGTCTGGGTTGAGCGGAAAATAAGGAAAAAGTGATGGTAGTCGGGACCGGAGAACACATTCATGGAGCGAAAAACGTGTATTTCAATAATGATCATACGCTCTTAATGAGGAAAAAGCAGAAATGCTGACAGCCATAATGCCGACGGCCAAAACACCGACAGCCATAATACCGACCCGGAAAATACCGACACGCCAAAATGCCGACAACCATCCTGTCGAGAAACAAAATCCCGAAAGCTAACAGCCGACAGCCAAAATCCCGACAACCATAGTGCACACACGGAAAAATGCCGACAGCTAAAGCGCCGAAAATCCCGATGGCCTTAATCCCGACAGGCCAAAATACCGACAGCCAAAATCACCGTTTAAAAGCAAAATGTACGGATTTTGGCTGGAATTCGCTCAGCCACATTTAATTGAGCTAAAGCAAAGAAAATCGGGATCGTAAACAGCGGAATGGAGGAGCAAAATAGCGTGTTTCAACTAAAATATTATTGCCCCTATCTTCTATCGAACAGTGGGTCGAGTCATCTAGAGCGAAGAACCTTAAAGTTGAGGAAATCAATGTTTTCGTTTCTCGGCTTGATTGCTGTCGGCATTTTGGCTGTTTTGAGATAGGAGATGATTGATGATAGGTCAAAATGATCAAACTTTCTCTAAGAATAAAGATGCCTCAGGACATCTCCCATAGCAAAAAAATTATTGGTCACTTCAGCCGTACTTTCCGAACCTCAAAAATGCTAGTTTCAAGAAGTCGCCGTTTTCAATTGTGTTTTGTTGCTTCAGTGAAAGGCCAATCATGTATGATACAACGTTAAATATGATGTTTATGGTATTTTTCAGGTGAATTTCCGCTAAAATGCCCTGCCAGCTACCGGATGTCGGCATTATTCATTGTACCTGTCGGCATTTTACCTGCCGGGATTTTGACTAGTTGCTTGGTACCATAACGTCACGAAAAACAAACCACAAAAATCAAAAAGTTAAAAAACACCGAAAAACCAAACTCCAGTGCTATAGTACATCACCGGAAACGTGGCCGGCGTCATTAGACGTCCAGCGGAATATCGTAGGCCCGGTCTTTAGCCACCGCCGACTGGATACGGTAGAATCCGGCGGCGGCGGGGCCACAGGTTAATCCAGCCGCTTTGCAAATGTTTTTTTCGTGTGTTGCAAAATTGGCTAGACTCGAGCGTAAGATTAGGCAATTACGTAGATCTGTTTTGGCTGGGAAATTTTGAAAAAAATTAGGCCGAAAACATGGAAAAGCACATATCAATTGCATGCAGCCCAATAAATGTGCTATCTTCTCGCTGGGTAGGACCTTTATATGGAAACATGTAATTTTTACCGTTTTTGGGTACATTATCTCATTTTTATTACATTACCAGCTGATAATAAGTATACCCCATTAGAAATACAAATAAACATTTCGACTAAATACATAAAATCAACTAAAAAACTCAGAGAGCGACAAAGTTTAACAACCTTAGCGAGCTTAGCAACTAGGGGGTTTCACTAGATAAATTGGCATCTGATCTATCTCTCTCTCTCTCTCTCTCTCTCTCTCTCACTCTCTCTCTCTCTCTCACTTTCTTTCTCCTTTTCTTTTGATTTCTCTGTCCTTAATTAAAATAAAATCCGTTGATACACCATAAAATCCATTCAATTCACATATCTAAAAACGGAGCTTGATTGGATACGGCCCAAATCACGCGCACTTAATTTTGTAATGAAACATTCGGTCTCAAAAATCTTCGAAAAATAATTCTGAGAACTGTTCTCGATTTAGAGGCATGATGACAATTCATTTAACGCCACTTCTAGCCCCACTCTCGAGGAGAGCAAAAAATGATGTCCAGCCGGACGCATGTCACCAACAATAAATGTTTCGCACTATCATAGCGAAAGTAAAACGAAGGTTTAGGTAATATCCGGAGGTAATATACCCCAGTATCATGTCTATATTTTATTTTGTTTGCCATAATTATGTTTCTCTTTGAATTGAGTGTTTCCCGCTTGTTAAAGGTACCGGCAAGCGATAGGTATGGATAACTTACGAGCCAGCGACGACCGCGATACGCAACGCGGTCGCTAGCGAAAGGGCGTGCGCGTTGCCTGCGGGTGTATTGCGAAAGTGATGTTTCGAACTAGTTATAAATACATATGAAAAAAGTGGTATGTAATCCAGCATTCGTTGTGTATTCGGATAATCATGTGTCATCAAGATGCAATGCTTAGTAGACATCTTCGCGTCCAATTTCCTGGGCTGGGTTTTCCATTATGAAAATTTCTGAATGTCGAAATTTACATAAACAACCCGGAACAAAGTGGATGCCGACATCCTGAAATGTCGATTTTGGCAAATTTCGGAATTATAAAATCATGGAAATTCGGCATTATGAAATTTTATGCAGTTCGCGACATTAAAAATTTTCGGCATTTCGACAGAATGCTAACAAGCCAGACCCCATATCCTTGCCTTGCCCTTCCCTATAAAAATAAGCCCAGACACAGCTAGTCTCCCTAAAATATCATTTCCGGCTTATTTTTGGCAAACCAAAATTTCGAAACACCAAAATTTCATTCACTTTTCGAAAAATCCGTTTTGAAGGTCATGTTTTTCCAGAGATCGCCTGTACTCGTCTATTAACGGGGGGTACAAGTCTATAAAATACTTTTAAGCCCTTTTTGAGGGGACCTTTTTTGAAAAGAGCTTCCGGACGCAGGGCCCTTGATCGCCTAAACAGTGGGTCAAAACCGGGTGGCTACCGTAACCCTGGCCCGGTGCCCGGAAATGGCAAGACGTCAATGGGAATGTAGCCGAGGGATTAGATAGAATTTATGGCTAGCCGTCTGTGTTTGCTTGAAGCAAGGATAAGTGGATGTCTGGTATCGTTTTTTAAGGGCTTGGAAAAAATGGGGATCTTTGAATTATTTAAAGTAGGGAGTCTAGGAGATTCTAATAATTCTTTTTATGTTAGTATCTAGTAAAATGTATACTGATTTGCTAGTAAAATTTTAAATTGTTTGTGATGATTTTCTTATGCTCATCGATTTGCCAAAAGGAACCAAGTATCCACCACCGTATCAAAAAATTTTCCTCAGCTGGCATTTTTTTGAAACATGCTCTTTCAAATCCAGAAAAAATCTTGCAAATTAGGCGTCTAGTAATTTACGGGGCAGGCTAATATTGTTTATTAAAATTTAATTTGTTTATTTCAAAATAATTTTAATGAGGACGTTTGAAAATGAAGATTACTCACAATAGAAATATTCGCCCATTGACACCCAGAAATTTCTTGGCCGCCAAACTATTTTTGAAACACCTTTTTTCCAGGCGCAAATTTGAGCTGTACGAGTAAAAATTTTGAGTAATACCTTTTTCGAATAACATCTCAATTCGAAGTCCTTTTAAAATTCCCGCTTAACCGTAAACAATTTGAGCAAAAAACCGCAAAAATCCTCAGACGTTTTACACTAGTTGGTTCGATAATCCAGGCCTATAGAGTTAGTTTCGTGAAACATTTGGTTTCTGGGTCACAAAAAGTAAAAATTTACTTGACGATTATCTGAAACGTTTTCTCCTTCGCAAATTTGGGTTTTTTGCTAACACTTACATCGCTTAAATTACAGATTTAATACGCCCCTCCATAACTCGAAGTATGAAGCTTTAAATAAAAAAATATGTTTGATCGGATCTTGCAAATATTTTTTGGCACAATCCAGAGCAGAGACGGTTCGTCGTCATTATTAAAAAAAAACCCATGTTTTCTTGGATATCGTAATTTCCTTGCAAATATTTTCCTCTCAATTTCATCGTTTGCAAAAGTAATAGCCTATTTTCGCGACGGCTAGCTATACACTTTGTTGACTCGATCCCCCCACTTCACTTCTCCTCCTCGAAAAAAAGAGTTCAAGCCCCTGATTTGGGGCAGACGACACAGCGGAGTGTACCAAATCCGAATAAACACTGTGCACTTCTGAGAGGAATAAGGGATCGACACGACACGGGAAACCTTGCATTAGAATTCGAGAGAATCAAAATAAATATTCCGCAATTTTACACGAAACGGAATGGATACGGGGAGGACCAAAAGGACCAAAAAAATCCTTATTTTGGTTGGAATCCTTAGAAAAGTGGCGACGCGAAATTGGTGTTTCAAATTTTTTCCTTGATGCGGAGATGTTGTTTTAGTACAACTTAGGAAACCACAAGAGTATTAGTACAGTATTAATAAACATAACAATCAAAAATATAAAAATACCCCAGAAAAAGTTTCTGGCGGCGTAAAATCGATGTTTCAAATTTTTTCCTTCATTTCCAGATGTTGTTTTTGTACAATATGGTGATCTACAGTCCTTTCCAGAATTAATCATATAATAATAACAATATCAGAAATGATTAGGAAATATTGAAATATGCACAGACAAGCCTTAAAAAAAGGTTTCCGAGAGGCGAAATCAGTGTTTCAAATTTTTCGCTTTATTTGGAATGTAGTCCTCGCCCAATTTAAAACATATTTGCCGAAAAAATTATTAATAAAAATATCGAAAATACTCACAAAAAAAAGAATTCATAAAACTTCGCATAAAAATAACACACTAAAAATTAGTGTTTCAAATTTTTTGCTCGACACGCGGTTTTTATTTTGAGCAATTCTATCGGTCGGACAAGAAAACTGCTCTAGAGAAAAATGGTCGCTCTACAGGGTGTCCCAAAAAAAAGGACACCGGCCGCATTTCTCTATTTCGGGTCCGATCAATTTGAAATTTTGCACAGAGGTAGCGAAGCCAATTTTCCATGAACACAGAAAGTTTCAGCCCCATCGGTCAGCGGATTTTAAAGTTATAACGACAATACTTTTTATTTTTTATTTAATATGGGGACTTCTGCAATTTGCATCAAAAATGTGCGTAATTTTCTCCTTTACGAGCTGATTTTGCATAATTTTTGCGAAAAAATCAGTTGCTGTTTTTTCGCTTAGTAAGAACGATTGCGCATGGGAAGTAAAAATGATCCACAAAACCGTCAGATATAAGAAACCAGTATTGTAACATACGTTCACCGGTTGCTTTAATTTATTCTTCGGCTTACGCATAGATTTAAAGCCTCGATTTGAATTTAAGCATTAATTTGGAGCTGGTCGAACGCTGGGCCGAGTCCAAGGCAGGTCAAACTGACCAAAACTTCAATAAAATGTGTTTGAGTGCTCAAAAAACGGTTGTTTTCACGGTATTTTTTTATCATGCGCAATCGTTCTTACGAAGCGCAAAAACAGCAAATGAGGTTTTTCGGCAAAAATTATGCAAAATCAGCTCGTAAATGAGAAAATGACGCACATTTTTGATGCAAATCGCAGAATTCCCCATATTAAATAAAAAATAAAAAGTATTTTCGTTATAACTTTAAAATACGCTGACCGATGGGGCTGAAACTTTCTGTGTTCATGGAACATTGGCTTCGCTACCTCTGTGCAAAATTTCAAACTGATCGGACCAGAAATAGAGAAATGCGGCCGGTGTCCTTTTTTTTGGGACACCCTGTAGATAAATACTACTAAAGAAAATCGTCAGGTAAAACGTTTCGGCCCATCAAATTGGTGTTTCGAATTTTTCCCTTTTTACGTAATGCTGTTTTATTACAATCGGTTGGTTCTCACTTCACAACAACTTTAAAATGAAAAATTTTCTTCTCACATACACGCACTCTCTTTTCTTCGCACTTACACGACATTTTAAAGTAAAAATTTCAAAAAAATTTTGTAATAAAAGTATGTTTCAGTAGTATTGATGCAAAACGGTATATTTTCAGCTTCAGCTTTCAAGGTGAAATTGAAAATCTTTACATGCTTTATAAACATTAGAGTATTTTTTAATTTTTAAAACTACGCTTTCTCCCTCCATCGATTCCCCCATACACCAAACAACACCACAATTCCGCAAAAGGACGCGCCGCGCGTCGCTGGATTTTCCTGGAAAAAATAGCCTCGGCGACTAGAACGGGATTTTACCTGATCTCTTCATGTTTATGATTACAAAAATTAAATGGTACCCCCTGGGCTACAGTATTGTTGTTATCCGGGGGAAGATCCGTTAAATAAAGCGGATATACTGATTTTTAGTTTTTTCCATAAAATCAATGTTTACAAAATTAGTAATTGATCGATCGTAATTTATAATATAAAAATATAAAATATAATACATATTCAAACTATAAAAATTTAGAAAAATTTGGAAATGCACTGAAAAAGATCCTACGAATTCATCAGTTAGAAATTTTTGGCTTTTAAATTGCAGTGAAACACGTTTTTTAAGTTTTCAACTCGAAACATGCGGCTTTCTGGCTTAACCTGTATCATATATACAACCTTCTATATATATAAAAATACAATATAATTATTTGTATATTATACAATTTAGCCACCGTATGCCCGAAACTCCAAAATAATAAAATTTATGATTTTTTTCGAAGTTACCCTAAGTCCATTTTTGCGTCCACACTAGCGCCTTCAAAATTCACATCGCAAACCCGAGCACTCAAACAGCTCCTAATTTTCGGGGGTTGCGAAAACATGTTACATATTTCTGTAAATTTGTCGGGTTCGATCGTTTCACAGTCATTCCGATCTCTCAGGCAAGATAAAATTCTAGCTATTTCCTCACTCCAAAAAATTAGCAATAAATTTTTTCTATTTTTGTTGTTTTTATAAAGCTATCAATTGTTTATAAGATGTGAGATTGAAAATTTTATATGTTTATATTTCTGGGTCTTACATAATTGTAAATTTTCGATATCTATTACCGTATTCTCACGATGTTTTAGCCCACAGTACCCCCAAAAAATGCGTTGTTCACCGGATTGCGACGGATTTTTGGGGATTTGATTATATTTGTTTTGCTACGCTATATCAGCAGAAACAAAAAAAACATTTGTTTTTGAACACTTTGATGATCCGTTAACCAAAAAAAAAAAACCCGGCCAAATCCGGGATCGGTCTGAAATCCCGCACCTCCGAAGCCGGAGGGTACAAACAAACAATGTGCATCACAGGAATAGGGAATTCGGGCGTCGTTCGGATTGCTAGCCTAAAGAGGATGCGACCTGGAAAAATAATGTAAAAATTAAATTATGAAGGGAAAACGAGAGCAAGATAGAGAGAGAGAGAGAGAGAGAGAGAGAGAGAGAGAGAGCGAGGGAGAAAAAGAGAGAGTGAGAGAGAGAGAGTGAGAGTGCGCGAGGGAGAAAAAGAGAGAGTGAGAGAGAGCGCGAGGGAGAAAAAGAGAGAGTGAGAGAGAGCGCGCGAGGGAGAGAAAGAGAGAGAGAGAGAGAGTGAGAGAGAGAGAGAGATAGCGCCATTTTAACATGTTCCAAACAAATCATTTCATGCAAAATTTAATAATGCATGAATATGCTGATGTTATTGGGCTTCGGCGAACACAATCACTATCAATTTTTATCGTTCTGTCAACCTGTATATCCATAATTCCAATTAATTTTTATCTAATTTAGTCTCCTTCCTATCTGAAGCCTAGAAAAGCTACTTTTCTTGAAAAGTTCACGTACTTCTTATCACTGTTTTTCCAGAGGCCCTGGAAATTGGAAATTCCCCGCCAAAATGCCACCCTAATGCCATGGAGTGACGAAATGACAAGGCGAATGAGTCACAAAAAAGTGTGTTTCGCAAAATAAAGTATAGCCGCATAAAGCCGATTGGGGAATGCTTCTCAGATCTACTTTGCGCTCAGCCCTGGCTTTACACGCCCTGGAATTCAAATTAACTTTTTTCCCGAAAAGGCAAGCCGGTTTCCGGTGAAATTCCAGGTCCTGCTTATCCGTGTTTTGTCAAAGCCTCTGGAAATTCCTACGCAAATGTCAATCCGATGTGTCGGGACGGCAAAATGGCAAAGCATGCTGAGTCATAAAAAGCATGATTCACCTAATCAACCATAGCCGCAAATGTCCGGTCGGGTATTGAGTTCGATGCTTTGTTGGCTCTAATATCGATAGTAAAAATTCGATAAAATGATTTTACGATTGTGCGTTGGTCACGACCTTAAAAATAAAAGTTTCAAAGGAAATTCTTCAAAAGACTAAAATTTTTGGCAGAATGACTGTCAGGTTTCTTTCTACTGAAAAATATGCTTTAACTAATCACATATGACAAAAAAAATAGCTTGACTACCATTAGAAAATTAAATCAAAATGGCACTGCCACATCGATACTATACATTAAAAATCTATTTTACGACTTGTCGTCGGACAATCTTCCCAAAAAAAAGTTAGTTTCAAAGTAAAGAATTGAAAAAATCAAAATCCTTCGGTGAATTCGTCAGGTTGTCCCTCCAGATGCTTCAAAAAGTCGAATTTTGCAGGTAAATAAGAAGCTTTTTCTTGAAAGTTCAATTCCTTTGTTTCTGTGTTTTTCATGGGTTCTGGTAACTTTCATAGTTGACGTTAATGTACATTGGAAGATTTTCGTGTTTTCACGCGGCGTTAGCCAAATTTTTTTCAAAAAAGTGTTTCAAAAAATTTCATTCTTCGCACAATTCTCTCTGTGTATTTTCAATCTTTTAAAGTCATTTTCATGCGAAAATAGGACACTTTGTTTTTTTTAAGTTCACTTCCTTCTCCTATTTGTTTTTCATAACTTCTGGAAATTCATCTCCGATAATGCCACTTTAATCCCCGGCGGTTGGAAAAATGCCAACGAGCCGTGCGTGACCCCCCAGCATCACCCATTTTTCTTGTTTTTTTAAGCAAAAAGTACAGGACGTGAGTTTTTCCTGGATTTAAAATTTTTTATAAAATGTTTTTAAGGAAAAAACCGCGCGAAAAGGGCATCCGGTCATCTGTTAAAAATCCGGGTTATTGTAATTGGCGATTTATGGCTTTTAGGGGGTTCCCAGGCGTTGGGCCGGCAAGATAACCGGGTGGGCCGGAAATGTTTGGCCAATTTTTGGAGCACTTCCAAAAAACGGAGGTGTAATCTTGGATGCCGGAAGTGTACATGGCAGTAAAGAGCTAGGCTGAGAAAAATTAAGATTCCTAGTGAAAATATGTTTCTAAAAAGCGTAAAGTTTTCGACTACAGCATTCGCTTACTAGTCGATACTATTCCTACATCAATTCATGTCCAATAAAAATTTATGACATTTTTTGGGGCGCAACGTTATAATCCCTACAACCAAAATACCAACAGCATATTCCGGGGGCGCGCAAATCCCGACAGCCAAACGCCGGATAGACTAAAATCCCGACACGCAAAACAGATTTTAAAGGCATCTGACATTGAAACTAGCGTTATATGTCGGGGTCTGTCGGGATTTTGCCTGTCGGGATTTACACTGTCGGGATTTTAGCCGTAACCAGGGTTGAAAAGCCGCTTCGCGACTTTTCAACCCTGGCCCCGTCTGATCCCATGATATTCTTCACTTTGCATAATTCTCACGATTTTCGATCACAAAAATGAGAAACGCTGCTTCTCTTCCCTTATATAGGCTAGCGCAACTTCCGGCGTATGCTAATTGTTTCTAACAAAGAGGCTGGCCGATTTTTCAACAAAAACTTCATTTTAACGTCAGAAACATATAATTTTTCAAAATTTTATTAGCGTGCAGTCATCCCCAGGCCATTATGCACATAATGACGTATCAAACATGCCCTTAACTACTCCCCTTACTGAGATACTACTGGAACAACCTGACGGAAGTTGCATGCAAAGTGGCACACACACACACACAGACACTACTTTTTTATATATAGTAGGATTCGAAAGTCCGCGGTTATCCCCGTACTGCAAAGCGAAGATGTCGAAATTTATAAAAAAAATGTTTCGCCATAATTACTGTTTGAAAAACTTTTGACAAGAACAATTGTGCAGACAACATGTCTTTTCGAATCGGGCTTGACGATGCTAAACACAAATTATCAAAAGTTGGTGAAAAGTTAAAAGTTAAATACGTAGTAAAAAATAGCCCGGTTTTACATCTTGGAATCGAGCCGACTTGAGAAAATTTTAGAAGTTAATTTGCACAGGGTTTTACTCGGATTTTCCATAGCTTCTTTCACCAAAAAGAAAAATGTGTTTGATTCCATTAACCTAAGCAAAAACATTGTTAATTTTTAATGATTCTTTTTTCGAAGTCCGAAATTTTTCTCTTTTGTGTTTCCTATTCCCCAAAAAAAAACAATTTTAAGTGTTGGTTTTCAGTTGGCATTTCTTTTAGTTTCATCAGACCAGACTTGCTCGAAATTGTGTTCTTTTCCGTATGTTTCCATGTTGACATGCATATATCCAGGCCAGTTCTCGACGGGACCATTTTTTACCGCCCAGAAACCAAAGGCTAATCCGGCAGATTTTCGAATTTTGGCAACGCAGATCAGAATAATCCGGGGTGTCGGCTGATGCGGCTAGCCGAAAGGGGGGATTTTGGTCGGATTCCAGCCGCCGGGCAGTGTCACATGGAAATCGTGCTCAAATGGTGGGGCTTCCGGAAAGTGTCGTCGCTTGTTGGACTGTGAACCGTTGAGCGGAGGGAAAGTAAAGGAACTATTAGAAAACGAGGCCCAAAATTGACATTTGAAAAATTTCAAATATCAATGAAAAATTTTTAAGTTTACGAGACTAACGAATTATTCAGATTTATGGCGTAGTTTTCCATTTCCCAATACAAAGTTCAATTAAAATTGAAGGGGTACTAGCTACGTGAAATGTATGCTAGCGATACGCAAATACGTCAATACGATTATGGAAATACCAGCGCCCAAAACCCGCTTCGCGGGCCTTGGGCGCTGGAATGGTGCGTTTGCATGAGAAATTTGACTTTCCGGTAGCTCGGGTCCTTCGGACCCCCCCACCACACGCGCGCGAGCAACTCGCAAGAATGAGCAAATTTGTATTTTTTTCACATTATGCAAATTAGCCCTCAGGGACCCCCAAAAATGAATAAAACCGGCTTTAACTTCGTAAACTTGTATTTTATCGAAATTCTGAGAACGCCATCGGAAACAGAAGGGTCGATTCCCCCGGGTGACGGAGAATTAGGGCGTTTTATGCACGGGAAGGCCCTCAAATCAGGCCTCGAAACTGACATCCACACACACACACACAAAGATACACGCCAAAATTATATAAGGTAGGATTACGGCAATATTCATGAATTTTCATAAAACACTTTCTTTTACAAAAAAAATTGATAAATAATGATTTGATCTTAAATTGAAAGAATTTGCAATAAAAATTGATCGAAATTGATATTTTATTGTTGATATCGATATTTATTGAGACTTTAATAGTTTTGTTTTTATTTGCACCAAACAAAGATCAACAAAGATCAAGGTGCTACTTTTTTGGTCGGGAGTTTCCCTCCAGACAGATAAATAAATATTGAATTTCGGCAATTGGAAATAAGGATTCCCATGAAAAATTATGCTGATATCATTGGAGCAGAGATCGAGGCTGAGTGGGATTAACGAATTTGCTGCCACCAAGTAGAATAAAATTTTATGAACACGGAATTTTTCGAGCGAAGCGGCCCAGATGATTTTTGGTTCTGATCGCGCGACAATAAGATACGAAAAGAAAAACAATATGATCGTGACATTGCAAAAATATTTAAAAACATTTGAAACCCGGAAAATCGAGGGTTTCATAAAATGCAGTGTTTTGGGCAGCATTTCTTACCGGAATAGTCTACGACGATAATCTTTTCGGCCCAGCTAAACTATGTATAATAAAAAAATCATTAATCAAAATACCTGCTATATTCGGGATAATCGGGATTAGTTTTAGGGAATTTTTACTATAGGTCGCCGATTGAGAAATTAATCGGCGCCTCGTCTCAAATTAATTCCTACTCTTCTTAAAATTAACTTTATATTTAATGGGGCTATGCGATTTTGCATGGATGATCTATTGATTGGACCTTGCCCCCCGGTACCGTATCTGCCGCTCTCTCTCCCCCTCTCTCTCCCTCTCTCTCTCTCTCTCTCTCCCTCTCTCTCTCTTTCTCTCTCGTTCCCTAGGGTACATCTGATCACCGAAATGACCGCCACAGAGCACAACGAATGTTCCAATCAACGCTCCAATTTGGCCCTGCACTTTTTGCGGGATTTTTGATAAATTTTCCTGCGAAAAATAATCCCCGGTTACGCCGAAATTGGCGGCGAGAGAGAGAGAGAGAGAGAGAGAGAGAGAGAGGGAGAGAGAGAGGGAGAGAGAGAGAGAGAGAGAGAGAGAGAGAGAGAGAGAGAGAGAGAGAGAGGGAGAGGGAGACCAAAAATGGGGGGTGTCGCCTGGACCCCCCGCATGCACTAACAACTGTCAATCTGGGCGCAGACCAAAAATTGGGGGGCAATTTTAAAGGGGCTGGCAAAACGGAGTTTTTCTTAAATAAAAATTTGAGCGGATTACGGTATAGCCAAACGGCAAAATTTTTAATACCTAGAAAATCGAAAAAAATCCAAAATTCTGATTTTCATAGATGACGGACAATTATCGAAAAACTCTGGTTCCTTACTACGCAAGGCTTTGAAACACGAAGTTTCAAAAAATTTTGATCTCGTCAGGGCGGCGGAGCAACGAATTCGTAAATCAAACAATTGCAAGTTTGCAATAAGTAAATAGTTTTTTACTGTAGCTTTAGAAAGCTGAAACAAAAATATAATTCATTTTCCAACGTTTCGTTCTCTGGCACCTAAGAAAATTTGAAGCCGCATAAGAGATGGCGGAAATTCCTTTAAGTAAGTATCTCCTGGCCCCAGAAAACCATGAAACACCGAATATATAAAAAATAGGTTCGTAAAATCAATAAAAGCGTTAAATCGCCTCGGATCCCAATTTTAATAAAGTTATTTTTACAAGCCAGAACTTCAAAGATAAGGTTATTGTTAGCCACATAAAAACCAAAAAAAATGCCATTAAACCCACCGTAATCCTATTTACGTTACTTGCACAGGGGCCGCCGATTCGTGATCGAATTTGCATTTTTTCAAAACCAATTGTCATAATCGTAATTTGTGTGGGTTTTTTTTATAAGATTGGGTATTAGAATAAAAATTTGCCGGAATTACTATAAATTCCAATGCAGTCCTATTGAATGAATGTTTGTATGAGGAGGATAAAAAATGGGATTACAAGCTATTAAAAGCCGACTTCAAAAGTTTTGTTACAGGCTTTTGGAGAAACACTAATTTTCCCATACGTAATTTTTTTGGGATTTTGTGATAACATTATGGTTTAGTTGCACAAAATACAAATTACGGAAAGGACCGAAAGAAAGGAAAAAAAACCGTCCGTAAGCCTATTGACATCATTAACATGGCCCGACGAATCAGTGATCGCAAACTTTTTTTAACATCACTTATTGTTGAGACATTGATTTTCGCAAGCCACATTTTTTCGAGCTTTTTGTGATAACATTAGCCTTTAGCTGCACAAAATAAAAATTACTGAAAGGATCGTAAAATGCAGCGATGGCCCGATAAATCAGCGTCCGCACATTTTTTTTCATTTGAGTTATTTTTGAAACCTTTTCCCACACAATTTTTCATCGACATTTTTGATAATAGAGGCTTTAGCTGCACAAAATACAAATCACTGAAAGTACCATAAAATCCACCGTAATCCTATTTACAAACACCGTAGGCGGATTAGCACGAAAATGCCCCCCGGAGGTGATGATGGTGACAAATAGGGCAGCTAGCTGGTCGACCAAAGGGTTTATTGCCGGGATTTCACCGAATATTCACCCCGTCGTTTTAATAATAAGGTAATTGAAAAGCAAGAGGGTGGCTGCATTTTAAGCGCTCAGAAATTAATGTTTCTGTTTATGTGGGAAGCCTTTAGATAATAACAAAATTATTCCAGCGACCGGCTGGAATTCACGGTAAATGATCTCTGCTAGCTTGTCACATCGGGAAAAATTCTAATGCCGCAACCATTACCGTGACTTTACATTTAGAAAAAGTGCGATTACTGTATCTAGAACGGCAGGAATGCCAAGGCTGAAAACCGTAGTAAAAATCTAAAATTAAAGTGACAGTCACCCGCATCTTAAGCTTAGAAATTAAAGAAGAAAATTACAGTATACTTTAGTGATGGCATCTAAAAAAATAAAAAAATCAGGATTACGGTAGTTAGCACGGTAGGACTATCAAAAAGGAGCATTTGACATTTTTGAAGCTTGTTATATCACGCGATTGTCTTCTTATCCAAATTGATTCTTTTAGAAATCCGGCTCTTAGTGAGGTGAACTTAGCCTAACAGAAAACTGCTGATGGTGCCAATTCTTTGAAACCTTTTTTTCATCTTTCAAAATTTGCGTTGTTTGGATTTTTAGGGAAATTTTACATATATTGTGTAGCATATATAATGTAAATAAAGTTTTCAGACTTAATCCCGCTCGACCACACTCCTTTATAATTTTTTTCATTTTTTAATTGGGCTTTTTAATATCTCAAATATTAATTTTTATTCTCAAGCTGTTTTGATCATTTTATCGCGTCATTATAGTCTGCTTTAGCTTTAAGAAAATTAATATAGAATAAATTTAGTTCCGGCTTAAAAAAATGCGTGTTAATTGAAGATATAAGGTTCCCCATAAAGTGCGACTTTTTTGTCGTAAAATAAAAATGTTTCGGAAAATTTACAGTCTGCATCGTTGACTCAGGAATTAGTCGGGTCTGGTGATCAAGCTAATATTTTCAAATCTAAAATTATCAAAGGATGAGGTTTTCTAATTCTTGAAGCTAGGGTACCGTACGCCTGATCTTTCCCCAAGCTTTAAACTTTGCAGATTTTTAACTAAAAACTAATTATTTATTTAGTCCTTCCCACCTTACCAAAAACGGGTTTCAGGCCCAGTATTTTACGTTTATTAACTGTTTTCCCTAATTTCCATCTGATTTATTTTTCGTATTTTTCGCGCCTTCCGTGCCTGCCTCCAAATTCGGGAGCGCAGATTATAGGGGCTTACAAAATACCGGTGGGGGCCAAGGAGACGCACAAAAAAATTATTTCGTGGAATGTTGCCGACGGCGAAAATATTGGGTACCACCCGGCACCGCCGTGGGGGTTAAGCCGAGTTCAGCTGCCCGGTCACCTTCCGGTACCGCCCGGTACCGCAAAATTAAAAAATGCAAAATAAAAAGTTCGAAGCGATTTTGCAAGATTTAAAAAAATTTGGAACCTCGAAAAGAGAATGCGTTCCAAAACGTTTATTCCATCAAAAAATCGCCGCAGGCATGGCAAAAATGATGAAAAATTAATGTTGCGAAATTGCTCCATTAAATGTTAAGTAAGGAAATTTTACTATTTTCGGATATACTATTTAATATTTTTTCGAAGATTAAATTGATTCGATTTTGTATTTTTGTATTTTTGAACATCACACTATTGTATGCGAAATAGAAGACAAAATTATGGTAATTTGTGAAACATACTTTTTAGATATGTCCGTTCCTTCTCTTCTTTTAATGCCTATTATTTAGCGTCCGAAACACGGTATTAATTTTACTCTAAGTTTTTCGTGTCTCAACTTAAAAACCAGTCTTCCAAAAAACCTTATTTAAGAAACCTCATTGCTTATCTAGTTTCCCTAGAAAACCGCAGGACGTTGCTCGTTTTTTGTGCATTTATCGGAGAATTCAAGCTCGTAGCGTTGATAAATTAGGCGAGAAGAGAGAGAGAGAGAGAGAGAGAGAGAGAGGAGAGGAGAGAGAGAGAGAGAGGAGAGAGAGAGAGAGAGAGAGAGAGAGAGAGAGAAATGGAGTAATACACTCTACTCCTCCCCCGTGGTGTGGACGGAAACGGATTTTTGGGGTGCTGATAAAAATCAGGGGGCCACCTGGTGATGCTGAACAGATTAAGTTTGTTGAACCCTGGACCCCGGAGCAAAAAAAAAGATAAAATATGCTACAAACTTAGGGGCTAAGAATAAATAAAAATAGTAATAGCAAATACAGCAACAACTGACAAATTTGTGAGCAAAAACAGCACGGCAAATACAAAATAGGAGGCGGCGTGTAAAATTCTCGTTCCTCCCAAAAATTATGATGTTAGGTGGATGAAACATCCATTTTCAATATTTTTTTTGCTTTGAAAAATACGAATTGGGTTTGAAAATTCGAATCGAAATTTCGAATTGTAGGATACAAGGAATTACCAGACGTTCGCTTAATTCTGAATTGCACTTCGCTGAAACATTAATTTACAAAACAAATAAAACAAATTATTTTCTGCAACATTTAATCTCTTCCGCTTCCCGCAGTTTCGCATTTCCTGTTTTCCTTGAGTATCGTTTGCTATCAAAAATCGGGCTATGTTTCTAAGCTCATCCTTCCTCTTTATAAACGCAAAAACTTTACAAGGTGCTTTACAGCCACAAAAAAAATCGATTTTTCCATCGAAATCAAGATTTATTGTAACAAAGATAGCCCCCCTCGATAATGGAAAAGAGCCCGACTTTCTACATTAATGTGTTTAGCTATTGATATTAATACTTTTATTTCTAGCCCAAGTTATTTATCTTTCTAACTTTAGCAGGAACTCTTACGGACGCTCGCGTCACTTTTTTGAACGCCTTGACCTGTGACCCCTCTCTTTGTGTGAGGGTATTTAGGGGGTGCAGAGGGCCATTAAGACCCTTCTTAGGGCCCTCTTAGGGCCCACTAAATAGAGATCTATCCCCCGCTAAAAGGAGCGTGAGATAATTAATGCCCTCACGTTGCCAATGGCCATTCGGTCATCACGACCTCTTTTCAAATATAGCCCCCCCTTCCTCCCTTCAAAATGCCTACGCACCACCCACCCCCCAAATTGCACAAACAAATAACACCACCCACGGGAATTTTGGTTCCGATGATAAGGGTTGGCAAAAAATAAAAATAGTACAAAGAAAAAAATATAAATACAATAATAAAAATAGTAAAATAAAATATATAAACACAACAAAAAAGTAAAAATATAAAGTTTTGTATCCTAAACTAGGTAATTTTCATACATACTTGAAGTATACGGTGGTTAAGGATTTGTAAAAAAAAGAAAAATAAATCATCGAGCAAAGCCAATGTTTCAAAAGAATCGGCTTCTCAGATTTCAAATGAAATTCCAATTCCACTTGCATGCAGCGCACAAGAAACTTTTAAAACACTTTTTAAATCTGAAAATTAGGTAAAACCGGCCTTTTCCGTCCGAAAAAATAGTATTTTAAAGTACGTAAATTTTCCTTTGTTTTAAAAAAATCCGAGACGAACGAGAAATGGCCATAAATTAATTGTTTCAAAACACACCTATCTACAAACTTTTGGTGAAACAATGATTTCTTTCCGGTTCCCTATTTTATTTTTATACAAACAAATGGCAGCCCGATTTCGTGGGGAAATTTGGTTTCGCGGGCCGAAGGGTAGGTAAAACAATTGCTAAAAATTAATGAAAAGAACCGCAAGCGATTAGATTGGATATTTCATAGATACTGTATCTGCCTGGTGTTATGAAACATTGATTTCTCGCAAAGATTGAATTTTTCTTAAAAAAGAATAACGGTCGGCAAAGTCTGATTTTTCCTCGGTTATGTCGGTTGTCAAAGAATTAATATGGTAAGTAAAAATTACGATGACCCTTAAATGGAGCATAAATTTAAGCTCAAAGTATCAAATCACTTTCATAAAAGTTTCCTTGCCATTCTTTCTGAAACATTATCGCGTAAAGCTTCATGGCTCAAAATTCGGCATTTCTCATTTCTATGTTTCTTATTATTTTTGGTTTTTGGCGAATTTTTAGTTAGCTGATCTCCCCCCCAAAAAGGTCAATAAGTTGCGTAGCCACCGTAATGCTTCCCCACGCCAAATTATGGAAATTATTTTTGGGGGTCCCCAGGCGCTGCAAAAACCCCGTAAAGTGCAAAGTAGTATACGGTGCTCCAAAACAACGTAGTGAGACCAAAAATTGCAGGGGGTAAAAATGCACGTTTTCAGGCAGTGACGGTAAAACCAAGACCAAAAATCGGTGTTTCAAACATTTATAAAAAAGATAGTTCACTTGAGCCACAAATTCCTCTTCAGCGGCAGTCGAAAATGAGCTCTGGAAGCTCATGCATGCTACCTGGTGTGGATTTTAAATCTTCACTTTCTCTTTTTGAGACCAAAAATTGAGGGTAAAAAAAAGGCATGTTTCTCAGGAGAACGTGTGCTGTCAAATCCCATCTAAAAATGGCCTCCTAAAAATCACGATTCAAAATTAATGTTTCAAACATGCTTAAAAATCCGAGTTATCTCGGATAAATAATTTGCGGATACGCACGGGTGGTTGTCCTTATTTTTCATAACAATCCACACCGCAACGGCTTATAGCAGAAGTGCCATTAAATAGCGTTTTTTAAAACCCATTTTCGACAACTCTGAAATAGCGCCTAAAATTACCGCGAAAAATAAGAGGTATCGAAAATTTTAGGGAGCCAGGTTTGCCGTAGATTGTTAATAGGAGCCATTCAATGCTGTAAAATGAGAGTTGGAAGGGCTAAGGTTTTCATAGTATACTTTTAACTTTAGTTTACCATATAATATTAAGCTTACACCTGGATGGGAGAAATCGGGAAAACTTAGATGGATGGAACAGTAGCCAGTAGAAAAAACATTTCCAAAAAATTTCTTTGACAGCATGTTTCAAGGAAGTGACAAGGGTAAAGGTCTTTGCAGCTGTTAATTGGTTCATCTAGCAAACGCATCTTTGGTAAAATAGGGCAAAGACGGAGATGAAATGAAAAATAGTAAATTAGGTGGATAAAAACAAAGTCTAAAGCCAAAAAAACACTGTAAAAATTCCACGTTGTTTTCAGGTAGATCGTTACGGTAAAATGGCCATTTCACCAAGGGCTTCACCAAAACTCGCGGTTAAAAACCAGTGTTTCGAAAATTTTTACAATGTCGATTTTTCTGGTGGTGTTTAATTAAAAGGCGGTATTGTCAAAAAATCAAAACTGCAAAGCCAACCGCGAATGATGAATATTACATAAAAAATACAATAGAAAAATAAAAAGCTTCTAAAAAGTGAAAATCGTATTTTTCGAAAATCAAGAAAAGACGCGGCGGGAAAGGTCATAGAGTGCAAAATTAGTAGTCAAAACAGCGTAACGTACGAGACCAAAAACCGACGGCAAAAATTGCACGTTTTTAGGTGAGGGGCTACGGTACTCCCCGTATCTAGGGTATCATTACGGAAACTACCATTTATACGTATAGTTTAGAAATTGGCAATTAAATGTTTTTCTAAGGAAAATTATATAGTAAAATTTAGGCGCGTACCGTAGCGTAACGGAAGTGATTTTTGATGCCAGAATTATGTTAGAATTTTTTGATAATTACAAAGAAAAATTGCCGCTTGGAAAAAATATGTTTTTTAGTTACAATGTGCCAACAGGACCCAGTTGGCAATCAATCGGCCATTCTTTCACACTTTTCTGTGAAACTTATTTTTATTAACTTAAACCCTAAATGAACTAGATTTTTTAGCGCCGTTAATTAAATCTAGGGATGAACGTTGAAAAATTATAAAAATCATTAGAAAACCTCAAAAATCCGATGTTTTAAGCTGTGAACCACGTGGTTTGGTAGGGCCTCCTAGTTCGTGATAGGAAAGATCTAGAAAGGTGAAGGGCCGGGTTGCCGAGTTGAGTGGCTGCCCTCATTCAGTGAGGAGGAGAAGCCGCCAGAGGGCATCCCGAAGGGAACTTTACGAATGTTGATCAGCACAACGAGCAGCCGTGTGCCAGAGAGAGAAAGAGAGAGAGAGAGAGAGAGAGAGAGAGGGAGAGAAACTCTAGATCACAGGCTAACTGACTCAAGATCAGTCTGTTCTTCCTGGCAAATGAGCATTAAAGGGACGGGCAAGGCTGCTTGTCGATTTTTGGCTATGGATTTCCGAAAAATTCCATTGCGTTATGGATTAAAATGATATACCTACTAACAGTCGCAAGAATTTTTCGGTTTGGAAAAATGTTTTGCATCAGCATCGCCATCTCGTGAAAACTTTCCCGGTGATTGACGGATTTTGGACCCTCCTTCCACAAATTCGGTTCTTCTTTAATAAAGAGTAAATCTTTACTTCATAAAACTTAAATTATACTTTTTAACTCCTGCTCTCAAAAAAATGTTTCATAACATATCAAAAACCAGAAAATCATTTCGGTCTAATGAGTTCCTGTCTAGCGGTCCAATTTCGGTTCTTGTAGTCAAACATTTTTCTAAAGTTAACCATAACTACTCTGGCCTAACAGCAGGCAAGCAAAGACCATTGTGGAAAATGGCTTGAAGCTGTCGAGAAAGCAACAAAAATCAGGGCGAACTTGCAGAGTTTTTTGGTGACTTATTGATTGTCGCAGAAATAGCTTCTCTTTCTGCTCTTTCACCCTACCGTAACGTGTAACACGTATCCTATTTTCGCCACAAAGCCCTCGGGGGAGCCGTTATAGTGTTTTTCCGCTCTCGGCTACGCGACTGCACTATAGTGTTTACGCGCTTTCGAGGCTATCACCTTTCAAAAATACTCCAAGCATTTTAAAGGGACCTAGCAGGGAAAAGTTCATTATTATTAGCTTTTTAGGTCAAAAAATTAAGGTCACACCGGACTTTTCAAGCCCAAGAAAAACTAAAATTTGAAAACCTAAAATCTAAATTTATCTCGAACCGAAAATTTACGGTAAAATTAGCTTGTTTTGACTTGCCTATCCCTTTAAGACCCCCCATAAAACCCAGATTTTTGAAATCTGCCTGTTTTCCGATTGCTACGGGGGGCGTCCGCTTTTTTCGAAACGGCCAAATTTAGAGAGCAAGCCGACCAATTAATTTGTGCGCGGAGGCCAGCCAAATTTGGGCGCCCGCATGGACCTTTCGCGTGGGTCGTTAACGGAATGGGGGGCCAGGCGGAATGGCAACATTTTTCCGGGGGGACGCCGTTTAGGAAACCCCCGCAAACAGCTGACGTCGTCGTAAACAGCAGTGGGAAATCGTGAAAGGGGGTATGTAAAATTCGCAAAAAAATAGGTTTGAACAAAGGTTATTTAGCATTAACGGGGGGGGGGGTGTATATGTCCGGAAATGCCCCGTAACTTGAAAGAAAGCACAGTGATTTTACTGAAACAAAACCATATTTCACCCAGAAAAACTATCTATAAACTTTCAAAAAAGAGTTTTGAGTCAGAAATTCTGAGCGAAATCGGCCATTGTAGGTCGAAAAAATTTATTTTTTAAGGCTTATCAAAGTTTTTGAAGGTTTTTTCGGTGAGGAATAGTAAAAAAAAACGTTTACAAGCATTTCCGCTTTTATATTTGAAAAACTAGATCTCAAAAAATTGTTGTCCCCTCCCCCCGCGATAATGCGAAAGAACCCCAAATGAATGAAGATTTTCAAACAAGAGGAGACGAATAGTCGTCCACTTGCGTCACACGATTAGAAAAAAAGAACCTCGGCAATAGGCACCGATCGTCACAAAAATAGTTTAGTAAAAATGGAACTTAGTACCAGAACAAAATTAAACAAAAACACAATAGACTTGATTTAAGCCTCATCTCCTCAATACAATGCGGCCAGGAAAAAGTCTTTGCTACCCCGCTGTTTGCGAAACGCATGTTTGCAAATGCACAGGCCATGCGTTGGGCAAATGGAACGCTGTGATGCCAATCACTAGGTCTCAATAATAAGACGAGAGAGAGAGAGAGAGAGAGAGAGAGAGAGCCAAGAGCATCATGCAAACAGACAAAGAACAACACCACTGTACTCATGGCGGCGTACGTTTTTCGGGTTTTTGATCGGCAAATTGCAACGATTCGCTGCAGCCAAGAAAAGATCCAACGAATTTTCGAACATTCGAAAAAATGTTTCAAAAAATTCAGGGATTATTTCGCCCAGTTCCCATCCAATGCAGGTTGAGTTGCGAGTTGCTTCGGTTTAAAAAATCGAAGAAATTAAGTAGGTCAGCGAGCGAATATTTCTAACCAGGATTTATAACCCGAAAACGGTTGGCTACGATCCAAGGCATTTAGGATCGAGATTTCAAAACTGACAACTTCCCGGTACGGCTAAACGACCTTGACGTTGCATGCAAGTACTCCCTTGCGAAGGTAGTGTTCACTGATCCGGGAACTCGTTTGCAACGCTGGCTCGCCAAACGGCTGAATCATAGTACACCACAGGACCAAGGAGTACGCTGACAGCACGTCAGCGCGCAAACACGCTACAGGGTCAACAGCCCATAAATCATGTTTGAGAAGGGCGCTGAAAATTTCCTACGGGACTTTAAAAAAATCAAATCTAGTTCTCGGCGTAAATCTGCTTGCATTAAAGATGTCCAAGCCAAAAGACTGATCCCAGATTGAAAAATTAGTTTCCGAACCTTAGCGATGTTCCAAATCGATCCATCCTCTGCTTCGAATCGTTTATCCACAACAACACGTAAAATTTTACAAGATTACCAGCGTCCACAGAATGTATGTATAGTACGGGGAATAAAAACGGGGCCAACCAACAATCTACAACTTAGGTACGAGAATCAACAATAGTGGTGGCCGCATATAAAATAAAAATAAAAACGATATAAAAGGGTGGCTTATTTTGGTCTGCAGACGACTGGATAACGATGATTGGTGTCTCGCAGATCACGCAGCATATCTTCGTACTTTTCATAGTGCTGTCCCAAGTAACACATTTCGAAATTCTAAACGAAACTATAATAGCTTAGACAGATATACCACCTGAATCATGAGGAAGGCTTTGTAGCCGTAGGTGCTGCGCGATAGAATGTAGATGTACAACTTCTCATCTTGCAAATAGATTGGGCCGTCCGCGATATCAAGTTGCGAGATGATCTTGAATTGGCCTTCTATGTTGCAATCTTCCAAGTCGATGGCCACCATTCGGGGTTCTAGCACGTTGAGATGTTCTGGCGCGGCGCGATCCTAGAAAAAACGTTAAAAATTGTCAAAGAATTCACCAGGATCATCTGTCGAATACTATCCTCCGTCGGCTTCCAAAGCGGAAGCGCATGCTGGGGAGGATCATCGACCGGTGGGGCGTCGAATAACTCCACGCGCGAACGCAGGTAAATTTTTCGGCATTTTGGCAGCTAAAAAGCAAATGAGGGCCCGGGTACGTTAGCTTACAAATTCCAGCAACGCCTCGTAGCCGTTAGCGCACGCTTGACACGGATGCAAGTAGAAGCACGAACGATTGTCGCGAATCCAGACAAAGTTCAACTAAAAGGTAGTCTAATGAGTTTGCCGACAATACCTACTATTTCTTTATTCTCGAAGCCCCGTCGACGCATACGCTCAAGCAGCCTTGCCATGCAGATAAACCGTAGTGACACGCAGATGGACTGTCTCGCGATATCCAGGCCATCCAAACTCTCAGGTGACTAGAAATTGAAGGTCAGCTTCAGAATCGGTACCAATACCATATCATCCACGTATCTCGTGTAGTAGACGAATCGCGGCCGAACGTGCTTGAGAAGATTGTTGACAGTCTCGTCACTGGGTAACGTCGTCCATTCCTTCGGATTTTCACGCCTAGATTGCGCTTGGAAAAATATCTAGGAAAGACCTTACCCGAACTTAAAGCCCAGCCCATTTTCGTCGACGGTGACAGTGTAATGCTCATGATACTCATCGCAGAGCACGACGCGCAACTGAAGAAAAAATTGCGCAAATCGCAACTCCCAACCTTGCCAGGCTGACCATCAATGTGGACGCGCAACATCTTTTCTGGAAGTGGTCCATGCAGCTCGACAAAGTTCTTGAGGTCCTGCAACGCGAAAATTAACCAGTGGCTAATCAAAGAGGGCACCTTGCATACTTGCCGGAGCCGTGCCCGCTCCAGTAGTCCACAATTCGCCAGAATCTCTTCTTGCGGGATCAACGGCAAACGCAGGAACTCAAAGGGCTCGTCGACGACTTCGGATGCGTTCGTTTCGACAACTTCCATCGCCTCCATGAGCCTGATGAACAGGAAAATTGTTCAAAGCGAAAGCAATTGGGGCACTTGCAATCCGTAGGAAATAAGGATAGTTTCCAACTATCGAACCATTGAGATCACGGTAACTTTAAAAAATTTATTACATTCAAACAGTTGTAGACTATAACATAGTACATAGATAAAAAGTATTACAGTGCTTTTATTTTGTTACGGCGTCGAGACGGCGGATCGTTGACGTTCGGCACGGACAGTCTAAAAGCTGTTAGCTGATTATAAAAAAACGATAAACCTTCATGATCGTGCTGGCCAGCTGAACGATGTGCTGCTCATCTATCCTCGTTATATCGCCCAATACAATGGCTTTCTAAAGAAATATTGAGAAAAATACAGGGAAACGGACCTGATCGGCCACTTCCATCCCGTGCACACAGCCGAGTCCGCAGACGATGCATGCGCTGCCGACCAGCATCCAATCGCCCATCACTTGTCTAAATTTGGCGAGCTAACAACACCGTACAACCCAGGCTTACACTGCCTTCCGTTCCTTGTTCGGTGGAGCGTCCTCGTTTAATTGGCAGTTGAACTCGTTGGTGATCTGGAAGAAAAGTATTATGCAAACATGTCGATATTAATACCTGTCGTTGATAGGCGAAGGTCATGTCGAGGAACAGCAAAGCGTGGTCCCACACCTCGTTGCAGTGCTTCAACGCCTTGTCCGAGTTGGCTGAATCAGATTTTTTACTAGTATAAAAAAAACTTACCGAGCACCTTCAAAATGTTCTCCATATATGGGGCTGGCGATTGCGGTATCGTGTAGTCGATGGTGCTCAAGACGCGTAGCTCAGACCTCAAAAAAACGGTAAAAGGCAAGTGGCAGAAAACAAACTTGAGGATGGCCTGAGGATGATAGGGAGAGCCGATGGCGACGAGCATCTTCGTGACAGCCTCGTTCGAAAGGCTCTAAAACCAGATAATGAAACTTGGATTATATGGTCTAAACACCGCCAATGCTAAAAGAATCCAAACTATACGGCAAACAAAATCGCAAAATCTTCCCACATCATCGAACTTGTTCTCCTTTGAAGCGATTTGTATGCAGGAAGCGAGGCGGAGGACGAGTTGCCGGATGATGTTACACTGCGTCTTGTCCCATTGCTGATCCTTCTGCTCCTGCGTCAGCTCCAGTGTGTCGATGAAGTGATGAGCTTGGGCTGTTTGCCGGGACATGTACCTGAAAAATGCGAATTAGTAAATCGATTTCAAAGAAAAGATATTTCCAAAATCGACTCCATATTTTCTTTCGAAAAAAAACAACCCGAGGCAGTGTTGTGATATTCAGACCACCAATCCCCCGAAAGACGGTTTGGCTTTGCACACACGTGTGCTAGCCGATCCGACAAGGATATTTTTCTGGATAAATTTCAAGTATTCCAGCACGTACTTATCGAAGATCAGCGCAGCCGTAAAGCGCACATCCGGGGGCAGACGTAGACGCGTACACATCGTGAAAATGTAGTCGAGCACCTTTTTGTTCAAGTAGTTGAGCGGCTGATGACGATGGAAGTACTTGCTCACTGAAATTCAAAGATTTGCCGCTGTGTAAATAGCTATACCTCGGTTTTCCCGGCGCATTTCCTCGAACATATCCTCCACGTACGTCTCATTCAGCTCGAAGGTCGGATCCGTGAAGTCGACGGGGCCCTTGGGCTAAAAAGGATGTTTAGCCATAAAAAAAAATCCCCACTTGCTGCTTTTCCGCAACCTCGACATGCTCGGCCTCGCTCATTTGCGCAGCACGATCGCAGATCAATGGCGCGTAGAGACGGCTGGAAAAACGATTGTAAAAATAATAAAAAAGATATTATGAACGGTTGCGAGCCATGAAAAATGTCATAAAGGCGCAGCAAAGAGAATCGATGATGAAGAACGCAAACGTTTACTCGGGTGGAGTAGCTTTTAAGCCTCCACATCCTAAAATTTTTTGCAAAACTTTCTCACCAATCGACAAAACGAGAAGGGAGGTAAACAGATTTTGTAAAGAATGCTACGAGCTAGGCATTTTGCAAAGCAATAATTCTGAGTATTTGTGGGCACCTAGGCTGTAAAGTCTTACACAAGCGAGTACAACACAACACAAGATAAGCACTGGAAAAACAGCCTGGATAAATCAAAAAAATAAATAGCTAAACTAAAAGTAAAAAGTAAAGGAAGTAAAGCCGAAAATCAACTCGCGAGCAAACCCGGTAAAAAACGAAATCATAAACTAAAATTTCGTACGAAAACAACTGAACGCGATGCTCCAAAAACTCAAATCCGTAATTGTCTTGCTTCGTCTACCGTAGTTTTCTTTTCAGGACCTCGTGGTTTTGTCTTTTCCATTTTTTCTCCATTACTCATCTTTTCATTTCCCCTCGCTCACTCTTTTACGTTGACAATTTTTGCTTTTTATCAAAATTATAAAACTCCTCCACCGATCCTCGGACCTTTCGAACAACTTTATAATCCGTTTCCGAATAGCTTTCCACTCTTGAACTCCCCTTGATCTTTTCTTATTATTTCCTTTGGTGTTTTGCTTTCATTATTAACTAATCTTTTTTTATTTAGTACGAACGAAATCATGGACCAAGCTAAAGCGATTCCGGACACAATTGGCGTCGAGTTGCAGCGGCCCCTCAAGAACGGAAACTACCTTACCGTGTTCCCCAAGACAATCCCAGTGAAGCGCTCCGTGGATCGGCTTGACGAAAAGCTCGCGAAGCAGGAGAAGGATGCCGGGGTCGTATATGCCAAGGAGTTCGAACAGTTCATCCCGAAGGCGCCAGTCAATGACAGCGCTGAACCGACTTTCTACCAGAAGCTTCGCAAAAACGTGTCGATCAAGATGGATGATGTGCTGAAGGCCACCGACAAGGAGAGTGATGAGGGAATGCAGCGCTATCTGGATCTTCTCCTCGCCTCCGGCAATTTGAAGAAGGCTCGCTTCCACGCCAGCAAGAAAGAATTCAAGCACGACCTCCTCGACGTTGCGCAATGGGCTGGTGAATCCTATTCTTGAGATAACCATTTGATTTTCAGAAGAAAAGGAAGAAGACGTGCCCTCGGCTCTGGTTAACTGGAGCATCCGGAGCAAATCGCCGGCTGTACGCGCTCTCGTTCAGCTCTATCTCGCTGCTGACACGCACCTTCACCCTCTCCAAGTCGCCGCCTATGCTGACTTTCACTCCGTCCAGTAAGCCCATTTTGTGAGTTTTTGTATGAAGTTTAGGGATGCTTTTGTGCTCTCTTCCGCCGTCTTCGGTAATGATGAGCCACTAACCAGGCGACTGCACCAACGATGGATGGAGGGCGAACCGGGGGAAGAAGATACTAAGGAGAAGCCGGCCGACGACCCCGAAGAAGAAGACGTCGATTTGCACAACCAGCTTGAAAAACTGGCGACGAGCTCGACGATCAGCCGCGTTGACTTGGTGCGATTAATGGGCAATCCCGTACTGTTAATTTTAGGTCAAAATGTATCGTTGTGCCGTGGCATTGCTGGAAAAGAAGAGCAGCCCATTCAGAGCCCCGGAACTGCTCGTTCTCCGCGAAATGTTCGTGTTTGCAGATTTTGATTTATCATTAATTTAGTTTCGCGAAGTCGCTAGTGCTCAAGGATTGGAAACTGGCGCAAGCCGTGGCTATGGACCTATCGGAACGATGCAATGAGCAGTATCTAAAGGTATTTGCTGATTTTTCCTTTAGAGTTGATTCATAGGATACTCTCTCCTACGTCGTTTCGCTGAGCCAAGCCTTGGAAGTCGTTGAGGGTGCCGCGGTCGGCGACGAAGAAAAGAAGCTGCCTTTGAAGCACAACGATTTTGCCGAGTTTTTCAAGCATCTGTGTCTCGCCGATAGCGTCTTTGGCCAAGCTCCCGACCTGGATGCGGACTTGGGAGAGGTGACGCTTGTATTCAAACGTCCACGTGGTTTTGCAGGAGGACAAATTGATCAAGATCGACTCTTACTTCCGGTCGCTGCGCATTCTGATTTCTCGCCTAAAATTCGACGAAGAAATCGTCGAGCACTATAAGAAGGTTTTCAACACGGTGGAATCGATTTACAAGGTAGTCCCTCACATGTGCAAGATTTTTGGTTTAGGTCCTAATCGACGCTAGTTCGAACCTCGCCAATTTCCATGTGGAATCTCCCAACATCATCGCCTTCATAAAAACTGGTGTCGGCTTGTTCCCGAGCGCGCTGCAGAATGATCGGCTGAGAGAGGCCGTTGCACTGAATCAAGCAAGACTTTCTCCTTCGCCGGGCCTTATCGGAACATGCATTCCTCGTGGTATTTTTGTTAATACTTGTGTAAAATATTTTCAAGGTGCTGCCTCAAGCCCAGGCGAAAGCGTCGAAAATGTAGAGGACGTTGCAATTGGTCTGATATCGCAAAAGAAGCAAGACACTACAAACGGAAGCTCGGAGATCAAGGATGATGAGGTAAAACCCTTCAACCACTCACTCATGCCCTTAGGTTGTGGCCTTGAGCCCAAGCCAGCAGTCGTCGCTTTCCCAGGTTGATGTGCCGGTTATCGAAGTTCGCTTGACGCCGAGAGAGGGATCGCCTGTTCTGGAGACGGACGCTGCGCCGAAGCTACGTAAGACATTGCCGTTTTTCTGGTACATGCGTTTTTAGTTGATGGTGGCGCTGATTTTGAGGCCGGATTTGGTGGCAAAGAAGTCTTCTCCGGCGTTGCTTCGGCCCAGGACGTCAACTCCAACAGTTTCACCAAGGGCTTTGCTGCCGCTGGCCCCGCCGGCGATAACTCTACTCGGGGTAGCAGCTTCTTCCCTCGAGGATCGTACCGTGCTGCTTCGCAAGAACAAGTTCGTCCAGCGCGGTTCGAAGGTGGCATGCAGCGCCGAGGCGGTACGCGAGGCGGAAGGGGCATGATGGGTGGCCGCGGAAGCTTCGTTCGGGTGCGTTTATTGTTCATATTTATTATTTATTAGGAATCAGCTTAATCTGTGCCAATCAGACTCATTTTGCAAAGGGCTGACGGGTGATCTAAAAAGTTTTCGGGCGATCGGCATGGTTCTGAATGTTTCTTCACAGACTCGTTTTTTTCAGCAATAAGCAGCTCAACGCGACTGACATCGGACCGGTCTCTCGAAGCACGATTTTCCATTGATTTTTATTGCATTTGCTTTCGTTTGCATTTAGTAAATTATGTCCTGGTCTGTGTTGAAATACGTGAATGAAGTGTTGTAAATTTGTCTTGAACAGCGATTGTTTTGGCTTGGTCGAATGGGATCGACGGCTTCATACGATTCGCCCATCTGTTGTGACCGCGTTTTGCATATCGAAATTGATACGCATCCCTCTGTCGGAATTCGGGAAATACCATGTTTTGGTTACGACTTTGTGGGTTGAAAAGCGCGGATTTCAGCCATGTTGCCCACTTTTTCTACTCATCCCTCCCGTAGCCCGCCAGTGAAGCCTCTCTTCCTGGGTTCCCGCGGGCCAAATTCTTCATCTACTCGTTTTCCAAAAATTTTCGTTCGACGATGATTGCGCAGGCAGTTCCAGGTGGGAACCCTGCCGGGCTGGGTACGCGAATTTGACAACTTTATCTAGGCTCGTCACTCGTCTAAGAAGTTTCCCCTTTGCTCTAAAAGCGCGTCCTTGTTGCAGGTAAGCAAGTGGAGTCGAACGTGCTGAAGCTGCTCTACCGGCAGCATCTGCAGAACCCGAAAGCAGCCACCGGGTCGCCGGCTCAGCCGCCAGCACCCCCAAAGGCCGGCCAGCCGCCCCAGAAGATCAAGAAGAAGACGCTGTAGGGGGGCTGGAGAATCTTTTTTAGAGAATGCTAATTAACTACCCATTTTTTTTTCAGCGAAGAATGGCGTGACGAGCAGCGGAAGAAAATGAAAGAGCGCGGCATCCCGTGCATCTCCGAGGATCCCGAGATGCTCAAGGTAGTTTTAACGCCAGATTTTGGAAATTATTACTATTTCAGTCGGAATTCGAGTTACCATCGGCCCCGATCCGGCCCGCCGTCGTCAAAGAGCGGACCCGGGAGTTGCAGTGGAAGAAGCCGAGCACCGTCACCACCGACACGGCTACCAGTCCGTTTTCAGCGGTTTTTTAAATCGTGAAAAGCGATAGTTTTTAACTTTTTAATTCGGTAATTTATTAGTTATCGGATAAAGATTAGACCGTTTTGAAAATTGCGGCAGCCGAGAATCGATCTTTATGTGATATTGAGTCAGGTTTTCATAATTTTTCAGCCGGGACGACGCGCAGCCCTACGGGAATCTCGCCCGGATTGATGGCCGGCGGCCCTCGAACACCGCATGCATTTACGGTATAGTTTTTCAATGACATCGATTTACTGCTCTTTTTAGCCACCACCAGTAAAAGCATTGCCGGTGGTCCCTGCGGCAGCGATCGTCGAAAAGCACGAGAAACATGAGAAGCACGAGAAGCCGGAAAAGGAGCGCAAATCCGACCCGTCTGCCGATAAATCGATGTATTTCCGAAGTTCTTAACTGATTCTATCATTTTCCAGCTCGACATCCCCGGATCCGCAGGGTGAACGGCGGAAGAAGAAAAAGAAGAAAGAAAAGCTGGTGGTGGATGAAGCCGGGAAAGCACCACCACAGCACCATCCAGAACCAGTCGTCACCGTGGTTGCCGCACAGGTAAATTGGCTCATTCTGATAACATTGTGTACTTTAGCTAAGGGTTGAGATTCTAGAGAAAATATACCTTTTCCAGGCCCTCCCCCGAGTCCCGTCCACCCATACGGCCCCAGTTCAGCCAGCGGCTGCCGTCGACGCGAGCGTGAAGAGCTACAAGTCGGAGAGGCGCGAGAAGAAGGAAAAGGAGAAAGAGAGGGAGAAGGAGAAAGAGAAGGAAAAAGAAAAAGAGGTCGAGAAGCTCCCATCCACCATCACGCCGCCCATCATGCCGCTGATAGTGGTCGAGGTGGGTGCTAGACGAGCAGAAATAATGCGAAACGACTAATTTATAAAAACTATATTTATAGGAAAAGAAAGCTGAAGAGAAGAAAGAGGAAGGTCCCGCCGCCGACGCCTCCCAATCGCTCAGGGTACGGTGGTTTCGGGCAGATTATAATTTTTAAAGCAATCAATCTGGACGAAACATCTTGGAGACATTTTTTAAAATCGTTTTTGCAGCGCGACAAGAAGAAAAAGAAGAAGGTGGCCGTGCAGGACCCGTCGGAGAAAGCGGAAAAGGAACGGATGCTGGAGGCTATGCCGGATGTGGGTGTTTTTGCAGGCGATAGGCAACCTTTCAAAATCAATCGATTTATTGGAGGACCCTTGAAGCGGCGCTGAATTGAAATCATTTTCAGGAGCCAGTGCAAGCCGCACCGATCCTTTCGCCGGCGGAGATGCTCAAGGACAAAGACAAGCTCGCCCAGGCCGAACAGGCGTTCGAGAATGATGTCACTGTAAGGCTCTGGGCCTGCAAATTCAGAGTTTTCTATCTTTGCAGCCCGGAGCCGCCGCCACCGCCCTCGAGGTGCTCAAGGAGGCCAAGGAGCGAAAGGTAGCTTTCAAGCCGTCTGAGCAATACCTTCAACCTTATAATTTCTAGTCCCTGGAGCGCCTGATGAACCCGCACGAGAACGACCTGCTCGCCAAGTTTTTCGCCGGCATGCTCGCCTACAATGAAAAAGTAAAATTTGCTCAATCATAATTCTCGCAAAAAGCTGTGTGGTAGGATGCTCTGATTTAGATCATGGCACTGCTGGGGAAAGCGCTAGACGGCATCTTTGAAGACACCCACCGAGCCTACAAGACGAAACCCCGCGACCTGCCAGACGCATGCTTCTTCCTCAACAAGGAAATGGTTCGTGTTTGCCGTGATTTTTTTAAATAAAACTTCTCCAGGCTAAAAAAGCCATCTTCGACGCGCTGTTCGCCCACCCGGAGTACTTGCCGGACTCGTGGAAGACGAAGTTTCAGCGTGAGTTTGCCACTGACTTTTGAGCTATCTAAAGGGGACGGCTAGCAGCAGTGATTTTTGAAAACGCATAAACATAAGAAAAGATTCTAAGAAAAAAGTTGTTCCCCCGATAATGGAAAAGAACCAGCGGAAATTTCTCGAAAACTCGTCACCATCGATTCTTACGGCGCCAATATCTATCTTCCAGTGTGGCGCGAGGAGGCAAACCGCGAGCACTACGGCATCCACTGGTGGCAGGTGCTGTTCTGCTACCCCAAGCAACGCTCCTTCGACGACTCGGCCGTCCGCGAAGATGGCACGTTCACGCCGGCCGCCCGCAACCTGCTCATTGCCCTCTTCATCGGGCCCAGCGACCAGAAGACGTTCGAGGAGACGTCGCGTGAACATGCCGCCCGTGGCATCTACTTTACCCCCGCCCTCGCCAACGCCGCTCTCTGCACCAAGGACGGCTGCAAGGTGGGAAGAAACGAGCCGGAAATTGAAGAGCATTTCAGGATTCGAAAGACGGCTGCAAGTGCAAGGCCAAATAGAGCAGCCGAAGCCTAACTTATAAGGTGTGCCTGGCTTACGGTTACTTATGATATTTTATATTTTCGCGCTACCTAGTACTGTTTTTCAGGAGCCACCGCAGCTCTTGAAGATGGACGTTATTCTCCGAGCAACCAACACGCCTTCAGCTAAACAAAAACCATTATCACCCCACCCCGCTCATCGCCCCGAACGATTTTACCCGACCCTCCCCCTACCCCTTACTCGCCCCAAATTGTGTGCCAACAAATGTTAATAATTGTATAAATGACGTTAGACCCGTTATTCATAGAGCCGAAAACAAATGACGACAACGTATCACAACAAATAACAATACAAACAACAACAATTCATGCAGAATCAATAACGGTGATTATTATTATTATGTTTTGAGGCGTATGTAGCAAATCGTCTCGTCCGGCGACGTCAACATCACCAAAATCATCGAGTACTTGGCGGCCGTCCGGATCAGTTGTTCTATCTGGAAACCGAAGAATAGAAGAAAATTTTGCCAGTTTTTACGTTTAGGAATAGCATAAAACGTTTGGAAGCAATTTCGTGATTTGTATTTGAAAAATAGGTCTTAAGAAAAAAGCTAGTTCCCCCCCCCCCCAATAATACAAAAGAACCGCATTCCGATTTTAAGAAACCCCAAACCTGCGCATTGATGGCCCGCTTCATCTTCGCGGAAGTATCGGGCAGCTGGCCGTCTTCCAATTCCTCCTGCTCTTCGTCGTTTGGATCATCGGGCAACACGACGTCCCCATTAAAATTCAGCTCGACGACGCACAGCGCGTACTCCAGCATGTCCATGCATACCTAAAAATAACAATTTTAATAGATAAAAATAATGCGCCGTACCTCCTCGATGTAATCCTGTTGATCGGGAAACTCGGAGGGAAGTCGTCGTGTAATTCTAGAAAATGGTTCACTGGTTCAAAGAATTCCGCCGACGAAACGGCCGTGGTCTGTTAGCGGGGGCGGGGGGTGCCAATTCTTTTCCAGAACGAAATACAAAACCGTTTTTATAGCATTTTACATAGTTTTTAGATCAAAAAGTTTTAAAAAATTTATTAAAATTTTTGATTTACGGTCAACACTGCATAAAAAATGGCCCAAAAAATCACGACTTGTTTTAAATTCAAAAAATATTTTTATAAGTTTCTAAATCAGAAACTACCAAAACATTATAAATCAGAAACTACCAAAACATTATAAATCAGAAACTACCAAAACATTATAAAAATACATTAAAATTGGCCACATGAATAGGTGGAACACAAAAAGTGGTTTTCTCTCTGATAAAAATCCCACCCCACCCCCTCTAACAGTCCCGAACCGACAAAACCTACAATTCCCCCACGGGCACTTTTGCTTTCTTGATGGCCTCCATTCCAAACATCAGCTTCTTCCCCTTGGAGCCCTTCAGATATTCGTCAATTGTGCGCAGCGTCGTCGCGCTTTCAGATCGTACAGCTTTCCTAAGCCCAAATAAAAATAATAACGTTACAGCTCACTTCCAATCGAACGTCGCCCCTTCAGATGTGGACGCTGGGTGCTTGGCCAGACAGAGGATACATTCAGAAGGAGGAGACACCTGAACATCCTACCTTATATAATTTGGTCGCGTATCTTTGTGTGTGTGTGTGTGTCCGGCGCCAGGGAGGGCTACTTTGCATAATTCCAAAAAATACAAATTTCCTCATTCTTGCAAGTTGCACGCGCGGGTGTGGTCGGAGGAAGGGAGGGGTCCGAAGGACCCAAGCTATCGGAAAGTCAAATTTCTCATGCAAAGGCCGCATTCCAGCGCCCAAGGCCCGCGAAGCAGGTTTTGGGCGCTGGTTGCAAAATAATTTGTGAAAATCATAGAAAAAAAATCCAAAATCCAAATTTTGTGCGAATTACCTGGCATTGACATCCCTCAATGATACAATCCAGTCCCAGGCGTTGCCCACACGCACAATGCGCCACCCTGAAAAGGAAGTTGGGTTCTTTCGCATTATCGGGGGGGGCTACTTTTCCTTTCCAATTTTTTTCTCAGGCGTGAATCCTTCAAACTATGTTTTAGCATCCATACGCTTTATGACTTCACAAATTTTGATTAAAAGGTACAAAAAAAAAACAGAATTTTCGATCAAAATTGCGACTTTTGAAAATTTGTTGACATTTTTAGATAACTTTTCTAATTGAAGTGAAGTTTTATTTTACCAGCAACCCAATTAAAATACTTCCCGTTAAGTCACTTGGTATTTCTAGCTTTATGCAACCCCTCCCCCACGACCCCCGATAATGCGAAAGAACTGGAACTTGAAAAGTAAAAATACTAAAAATGGATAATTCCGCGACGTTCCGGGCAAATAATTTTGAACTCACCTCGTCTTGGGCATCAGTTTTATCCGCTTGTTTGCCGGCTCCGCACCACTTGCCTGCGATTCCCGCTCTTCCTCCTCTTCGGCCTCCAATTCGTCGCGCTAAATCAGAATCGTCCAAAAAATATTTTCAAAAAAATTACAATCTGCTGGCGATGCTTTTTGATGTACGCCTCGTAGTCCCAGCCAAAGAGGCAACTCCCGAAGACCAATCTAAACAGCAAAAATCTATTTCAAAATGCGGTCCAACCCCTTTTCCACCTTCAGCTTTGCCAGCTTCATCGCCGCCCAGCTGTCCTCCACGGAACAGTGACCCTTGCCGTCCTAAAAATGACTGCATTTTTTTTAAATTTTCTGGACCTGAATACTCTCATCACAAAACAAATCGGAGAGGTTCTTCAGCGATGTGCGCATCTTCGTGCTGCCCGACAGGTTGAAGCGGCGCCCAATGTCGAGAATGTAACTGAAAAAATTAATCTTTCAAAAAATCAAACGCACGGATGGCTCATTTGCAGCGCCTTCAGATCAAATTCCAAGGAATGGCCGACGAGGATGGCATCTGGAGGAAGAACGGCCGATAACGCTTTCTAAAAAAAATAAAACTAGATTTCCACCAGAAAAAAATTAGAATTCTTTTGAAGTTTAAAAAAATCGAAATCTGCGTAAAAAATCGTCCTTTTTGTCGAAAAATCGATATTTTTCGACTTTCCCGACGACTTTACCTGAACATCCTCCAAGGTTACGGTAACGCCCTCCAGCATCTCCGGCGTGACGCCGCTGAATTTCGTCAGATAATCCTAAATTAATAAATCCTCAAAATTCAGAAAACGCTTACGATAATCTCGCGCGGGGGCTTGACCAGCGTGTCGAAGACGACCGACCCGTCTTCGCGTATCTAAAAAATAGGGAGTATACAAGTGAGGCTTCCGCAACGCACCAAGGAAATCCGCGTCAACTCGTGCATTCTGCTCGTCGTGATGCACATCTCACAATCGAGGGAGAACATCGGGGATTGGTTGGTGATCGGCGCGTAGCTAAATCAGTTTAAAGAAATCTAGATAAGTTAAATTTACAGCTCTTTCGTCGGGATGATCGTATCGGATGGGAATGGGTACTCGAAATCGATCAATTCCGTCGAAGAGAGGACCAACTCTGATTTCAGGCAAAATTCTCTTGGGTCCAGGTTGACGGCGTCCATTTTCTGAGAAACAACAGTAATCAACAAAAGTAAAAATTCCTTACCGCCAATTTCTCCTTGATCTGTTCTTGTAATGACACGGGGACATGTAGTAGATTATTGAAGAAATCTTCGCGATCGTAAAGCTAGAAAAATATAATAGTAACGAAAAAACCCCGCATTACCTCCTCGTGCGCCTTGATATGCTGCCGTTCAAAGAATTTATCGAGAAACTCGTAGGAGGCCTTCTAAATAGGCATTTAGCGATTTGTATAGCACGTACCACAAACTCCCCGGGGCAATCGACGCGAATCAGGACGGTCTGGGTGACGCGCTGGGGCTTCGGGGCTATGTGGCACCATCGTGGCCTCTTAACGGCCGGCCCAATCGTAAAGTACTGGATGAGATCGCTGATTTCTAAAAAAAATAAGAATGGAAAATGTCGAAAACAACGAACCAGTATGCGAAATGTACGTTCCGCCCAGCTTCTCCATCGTGAAGCGCAGTTTTGGCTGATTGAGCAGCTTCTCCATTCTCGCCTCTTTCAGCTTCTGCTTTACTTCTTTCGGGTCGGGGAAAATACCGTCCGGGGGCTCGTAGCCGGGCCTAAAGCGGGTTAATTGCAAATGCAGGGAAGATTCTACCTCCCCTCCCTCAGATAGAGCTCGGCGATGTCTTTGCGCTGCTGGTTGATGGCTCGCAGGTTGTTCAAGGACATCCGCGGCTAAAACAGATATTTTTAATTTACTTACAAACGTTTACAAGATTGTTACAAGAAAACAAAAATACAAGAAAAATTTACAAGAAAAATTTAGATTTTTACTTTTCATCGCCTAATTTCGGGCACACTACGAATGGCTTCAATTTACACGTGGACACTAAGGGTTCTTTGCAACAGCTTGAATCGGGATTTCCGAAGCCGAAAATTTTTTACTTTCTAAACTTTTCCATTCAGTTTTGTAAGAATTCGCTTTATAAAAGTGTTTTATTAGGCTTGTTTTGTATCTTACTGCTGGTGCAAAGCTCTCTAGGACAACCCTGCCGGGCAAATTTCCTTATTTTTACTACCCAAACTTCGGCAAAATATCTACTTTCAGCTCATCTACTTCTTCGACCCGATGGGGCTTCCGTGGTACAGTTGGCGTCATCACGTCGTGACGGTCGTCGGCGTCGTTTCGGTGACGGCGGTCGCGTACGGCACTTTTCGAGCCGCCCGCTTCTTGAATCGGATGATGAACGCACAACCATATGGGCAACACCAAGAAATAGAGGATTTTCTGGCGCATAAGCGGCAACAACAAGCGAATGCGGCCCGACAGCAACATTGAGGCCGCTTTTCGGCTAATGCTGACACGATACGAGTGCTGAAAAACAAATTACGCCGCCCGGCTGGGCCAATGAAAGGCATTTTGTAGCTTTCCACGCTCTCCGCTGTAATATGATATCTGTAATTGCTCCTAGTTTCATTTTTTATTGTAGTGAACAATTGTCAGTGTGTTTTTACGCTTCAAGAAAACGTGTTCTCCGTTATCCGTTCTAATTTTCCCGTTGTTTTTAGATTACGGGTGCTTTCGATATAGAGTAAATTTTAGACTTGTCTCATCTGAAGGCTTCTCAAACGACTTGCGATATGTCGAAGGGTGGCGAGGAAGAGCTGGAGAAGCAGTATCACGTCTACAAACAACAATTCGAGGAGTGGCGAGAGAAGAATAAGTAAGCTTTTATTTTGAAGACCTTGGAAATAAACGATGTTTTTGTAATGTCAAAGAATTGTATTTTTAGAAGCTCGCAGGGCACGGATGCGTATAACGCCTATGTGAAACAATTCGAGGACTGGGAACGCGATGTGGAAAAGCGACGAAAATTGCTGAGGGAGAAGGTACAGAATTTGAGTTGAATCTAAGAAAATGTTTAGGCGGAACCGAGCCCAGTGAAGCAAGAGAGCGAAGCGGAACGGAGAGACCGCGATCGGTTGCGGAGAGAAGCGGAAGAACGGGAGAGACGGATAAGAGAAGGTGAGAGGAATTTTTTGGCTTGCCGAGGTATTGGATACGATATTTTTTTCCAACATCAACATTTTCAGAACAAGTACGCGCCGAAAGAATCGCTGCCGAGCAGAAAGCGGCCGCCGAAGCAGCTGCGTATGCGCAATCTCAGCAGGTATTCGCGTTCTTTCGTATTTAATCGTTCTTAGGCATACCTAGCTCATCACCAAGCGGGGCTCGAGCAGGACCGTCTCGGCCGAGGCCAGGTGCACGTTCAGGCCTCCGCCGCCGTCCATTACAGCGCGACGGGTGAATTCTCGCCGGACGGCCTAGCATCAAAATGTCTCTCTTTTCAGCCCAAGCATCAACTATGGCCGTGGTGGACGAGGTGAACGCGCAGAAGGTATTGCAGCAAATGGCCGAAGTTGTGATGGGCGGACAGCAACCGCAAATGCAGGAGAAGACACCCGTCTATCAACAGCAGCCGCCTCAACAGCAAGCCCAAGCAACCCCGCCACAACTATGGGGCGGATCGAAACCTGTGTACGATGTTCGAGTAGGTTTTCGTTTTCTGTTTTTATGAAAGGGATATTGCTTAGGATCCAATGTTTGCGAAATGGGGTATGCGCGCGGCCCCGGCTCATCAGCCACCGCCGCTCCCTCCGGCGCCGATAATGCCGATGCCTTATTGGTTGAGCATCGAAGAGATGAAGGTATGGATTTGGTATCAGAATCTCGCATTTTCATAATTTTGCATTATCATAATCTCGCATTTTTATAATCTCGCATTTTCAGAATCTCGCATTTTCAGATACTCGCATTTACAGAATCTCGCATTTTCAGAATCTCGCAATTCCCATAGACTAGTTGCATTTCGACTAACTATAACTAACAGAGCCTCGGCATTTGAAAGTTTCTAGAACCGTTGGGGGGTTTCCAGTAACGCACGACAACCGTCTAATCGAGGCGCAGCAACAGGGCATGAAGCAGACACCCCTTGCCATCGATTACCAAGCCCAGCGTGGCCTCGACGAGGCGTACGACGCATCTGACCATCTCGAATTCCTTTAATTAGTGGCCCAGACATTCGATTAATTCGGTGTGATCCGCCTATTCTGTGATCAATCATCATTCATCGAATTCTTGGAACCCTTGGAAAGCCCTAGGAAAAGTTGCTAGACTGAAATTGCGAGATTGCGAGATCCTGAAAATGCGAGATTCTAAAAATGCGAGATTCTGAAAATGCGAGATTATGAAAATGCGAGATTATGAAAGATTCCCGAAGGTATGGATTTCAACGAACGAATCGGGTCTAAAAACTGATTGTATCCTTTTTTTATGATTGGGTGGGATTTCGGTGCGTGATTTCCTGCGCAGAATTTTTTTGCTCATTTCGAATCAGTTTTTAAACGTTGCGGAAACCCCTGGTTGCAAAGCTAAACGTAGTTACAACTACAAAATGTCAAAAATAGCGATCTGTGGTCATCTTTTAGAAATTTCGAATTACTGGTGCGTGAGGTCGAAAGACCACTTTTTTTCGGGAAATCGCATACTTTTTCCAAAGTATTTCACGGAATTTTTAGGAGAATTTGAAGTAAGGAATTATCGGGATTTTCGGTATTAAAAGCACACCAAATTTTTAACCAAAGGTTCTGGCAACTTTCGAAATCGGATTCGGATCAGCGAAATATTCTACACCATGTCTGCTAACTCACGTACCGAAATCAATTCCACTGCGATCACAAAAAGGTTACAGCGAGCCCTTCGAACACCGCAAAAAGAAGAGAGCTTGACGCTGTATATTTCATTTTACAGTCTCGAAAACTGATGATGGCACCGATGGGCCCGTCTCCGATGGTACCGCCTTTCATGTGAGGCCAAAAAAAATTCCGCGTTTCCATTTGTATTGTGATCTCATTTCTGTTCCAATTACCCAATTGTCTTTTCCGATGTTGTTGTATTTTGAAGGGCGTCTTGCCTCAAAACGCCCTAGGTTACGGGGAAAATGCCTAAATAAAGCTAACAAGCCGTCACAAAAAGTCTTTATTCACATGAACGCGGTTATAAAAGCGATTAATTTGCGGGTATTTCTTTCGTAATCACACTTTGGATACAATTGATTGACTGCGAGTGACTAGTAGTAGTAGTAGTAGTAAATGGGGAATTGTCTTTCGCTGGGCCTTCACTTCTCCGCCGTTTTGCCCAACTCCTTCGCCTCGGCGATGAACGCGTTGACGGCCGCCTCCGTGTAGCGCCCCGGGTGTTTCGCCTATAATTGGGGGATATTTTCAACCCACTGTACGCGGTATAGCACTTCAGGAAAGCTCAAGTGGTCGTGGTCGTCTCCTTTTCCAGATCAAGCTTATGCTCCTACCTGGCAATAATCCAAGACGGCGGCCGTGATGAATACGTACTGGAACTCGGTCTGGACGGCGTGGGCACGCTGGCCGCGCAACTTCTTGTACAGCTCGGGCAGCTGGAATTTATGGCTTACTTTTCATCAAAAGTCTAAATGATTTATTTAGTTTACATAAACTTTGGCTGCTTTCGCAACAAGGCAAAGCTAAATTCCTGACATCAGCCGGCTTTCTGCCCGAGTACAGCTGCGCGAGAAGCCATTCGACGAGGATGAACGTCCCCGTCCGGCCGACCCCCGACGAGCAGTGCATCAGCGTGTTGCCCTTGTTCAGCTTGTCGCCCTGAAAAGCTCTTGTTTGGGCTACTGCTTTTTCTTTTCGCTATTGTGCGACTAGCTCCCCTCGGGAAAAATGTCATCAAAAACCGACGCGATCGAGCAGTCGAATCAAGCGCAGCACGCGAGTCGTCTTCAGAGGCACCAGGGGCGCCTCTTTCTTTTGTTCCTTAGCAGCGGGATCTGGAATTGCGACAAATTCAATCTCGAGTCGGAAGGTTCAAAAACCGGTTCTTTCTGCGCTAAACTACGCGAACTTACGCGAATTTACGTTCAAAGTAAGAACTCTCACCATACTGGACGATGCGTAGCATTCGGCTATTCGAACATCCATCCGGCAACAATTCGATGGTGAGCGTGACGAAACTCTCCTCCGTCTCCACCTTCTTGTTGTTCACAAAGAAACGGCCGTGGTTTTGGAATTGGCCGGCGGCGGCTGGCCAGTAGTTGCTGCCCTAGAAGGGTGATTTCTGGGATCGAGCTGGTAGATTACCTTCACTTTGCCATCCTCCATGTTGGCCGATAGTTGGCAGACGGTGACAATCTCGTACTCCCACACCATGCGCCAGAAATCGACGATGCTCGCTTCGACGGGGGATTGTGTGGCAATGTAGACGGTCGGGTGGTTTTCCAGCTAAACAAAGTTGATAAAATGTTAGGTTCTGGGTTGCCCTGCGATTTTCTACGACCCTATAACAAAATATAGACCATTTTTATAGCATTTTACAAAATATTTTTATATAAAAAACCGCCGAAATTCGCATAACAATTTCGAAAATTAGTTTTGTTACATATTTTTTAAAAAATGACCAAACAGGTAAAAATTCGGTAAGAGACTAGAAAACCCCCCCCCCCCCCCCCCCCAGCCGGCACCAACTTTTGTATCTCGGCCCCCCTTTGTGCTAGCGAGCTCTAAAGTATACCAAAATGTTCGCCGTAGGCTAATTAGTAAGACTACATTGCAGTTCAGTCGAAAAAAGTAGCGAAAAATAAAAATAAGGAGCGTAGAAAAGTTGAAAAGTCGGCTGGGGTGGGGGGGGTTTCCTAGACTTGAGCCAAAAATTCTCGAATTTTCTAAAAATCTAAAGCGTTTTTTGTAGCTTCTCTGGAATCAAAAACTGCTAAAAACACCAAAAATACACTATTTGTTATTAACAGGGATTTATAGACGGCAAAACGGTCCAGTGCCAATTAACCTAATGACGAAAACGCCATACCCTGCACCAATTCGCGTGAATGTAGTCGCCCTCCCCGGGCACCTCGGGCGTCAACTTGACGCGCGTTTCATCCAGACACGTCAGCTCTGGGTAGCGATTCTTGGTCGGGTTGGCGGCAAAGGCGGTGGCGGCTTGGTTGGGCGACTGGTAGCCCTTCACTTCGAGGAACTGCTTCTTCAGGCCGCCCACGCCTAAAAAGGGAGAGATATTTGGATGTATGGATACAAATTACCTAGCGTCAGCGTAGCCTGCACCCATGCGTCAACACCGGCGAGGATCGGGTCACTGGTGGTGGGCGGTGGGACGATGACGATTGGGCCCTTTGTCGCCGCGTCTCCTGGCGACTCTGAAAAAGGCTATAAGTAACGGTCCTATAACAAAATAAAGCGGCTATAACGACGGGCCTTATACACAGTTTTTAAATATAAAAAAAACGCATAAAAACATAAAATTTCCCGAAAATGCGCGACTTCTTGGCCAAAAATTTACGAAAAATGACCAAACAGCAACTTTTCGAATTTGCAAAATAGGTTTCAAATATGTTTTGTAACTTTCTGCGAATCAAAAATACTGGAAAAATTAAAAACGCAGCTTTTTATATTAACCCGTAGGCGAGAAAACAAAAAGGAGCCCCCTGCTAACAGCCCAGCGCCGCCCGGCGCCCAACTGCCAACTTTTGTATCTTGGCATCACCTTGTGCTACAGAGCTGTAAAGTATACCAAAATGCGCGTCTTGACCTGGCGAGTATTTTGATATACGTTACACCCCTGCTCTGCAGGACAAAGCGGAACCGAGATCCATCAGGTGGGGTCGGCCAGGCGGGGTGAACTGCATTAAAGACCGCTAAACTCCGCAGAAGAAGCATAATCCGGATATGAAGAAAAGCATAAACACACCTGATTCCTTGGAGAGAAGCTGCGGTGCGCCATGGCTTGGGTTTTTGCCTTTGCGCTTTGCGGCGCGCTTCGTTTCGCCCTTCTTGCCAGGTGTCGCCGGGCCCTGCTCGTCGGGGTCCTCTTCCCTGGAAAAGGAGTTTGAAGCTTTTCATTTAGCGTCATTTTTCGAAACAAATGTAATTGATCCGTGATCTACAGATCAAGGGCTGCATTTTGGTACATTTTACAGCTCTGTAGGTCGGTTGGGAGCCGAGAAAATTACCTTAACCAAGTTTTTTAACTTTTAAAATATCGTTTAAAAGATTCTAGCAATTTTCGACCTAGGAAAATATGTTTCTATAGGTTATCGAGCATGGCGAACAGTTTAAGATACTCGGCGCATGAATAGAAAATGTTAAAGTGTGGGTGAGCCCCGATTGGCTTGGTTTTTCAACTTTAAAGCCTCGTTAAAAAATTTTTAGCAATTTTCGACCTAAGAAAACCAGTTTTCCATAGATTGTCGAGTAGCGAGCATTAGAGATACTAGACGCGCATTAATAGAATACCTGGTGGGGGCGTCTTGGCTGGCTTTGGCTCGGCTGGTCTTCGCTTTCTTCGGTGGCATTGTGGAAGGTGGATGGGCCCAGCTGGAAGGACGGGGTGCAGGGGCGGGTGAAGCTGTTGACCTAATGGGTAGACAGTGCCCGATCCGCTTCATATCCCTTCCTCCGCATGCTAATTACGGAATTCCGGTATTCAAAGTGTTTTTGGCTGTTGTCTATGCGAATCCGTGGCTTTCAAATAAGGTGCAATTTTATCGGTGTCCGCTTTTGAAGGGAATTCCAGCGAATTCTAGACATAATGCCGACATTCATAATATCGACGGCCTAAATACCGACACCCTTAATCCCGACAAGCCATAATCCCGACGTCGAAAATACCGACATCCAAGATCCCGAAAAGATCAGCTTGCCGGGATTTTCGACCTCGGTCTTTTGGCTTTCGGTATTTTAGCTGTCGGGATTATGGCTTTCGGTATTTTCGGGATTATCGACTGTCATTACTTGATCTGTCGCGATTTTCGATTTAAGATATTGGAGTGTCGGTATTTGGTCTATCGGGATTTTAGCTTTGGAGATTTTGGCCTGTCGGGATTTTGGCTGTCGAGATTTTGATCTAGCGGGATTTTTTTTGCGATATTGGACTGGCTGGGCAGATCTTTTTTTACGATTTTTCTCAATCTCAACCGTGCCCCTGTTTTTCCTTCACCTATTCATAAACTTCCGGTGTTTCTGCAGTGACCGGAAATGCTTAGGGGGAAAAGCCGCAGGGGGCGGGCAATGTCACGATTTTTGCGTTATTTATCACAACTTTCCGCGGTGCACCTCCGGACATGAGAGAGAGCGGGATGGGACGGGCGTATTTTAGGGCACTAAAATCGGGGTGACTTCGACGATCAGAAAGGGGGGAGGAGGGCCTGAAAATGGGCACTCGGAAAGGTGATAAGCGGAAGGGGGGAAAGACGCGTAGTCCTTCTCAAAAAAGGCTATTCGCATCACCCAGCCTTTTTGGACCCGTCGATTCCGGGAGGGTGCTTTGTGATTTCGGAGCGATTTTCGAAAGATTCTCGGGGTTAAATCGGAAGATTCCCCCATTTGGAGTACCTTATCATTTTAGCCTTTTTCTCCAAATTCAAAGCTTTTTAATTTTTGGAATAATGTTTCAGAAAATCACATTATTTTCACAACATATTTTCATTTCCCGCCTGATATCCTTTGAGAATTAGCCGGTTCTATCGATTTTTCTAGAATTTTGAAAAATCAGTATTTTCTGGCTCTGGTTCGTTAGCGGGGGGATCGGTTGAAGGCCACGCCCATTCCTTCTCTTCGCTTCCCTTTCCTATTCAAAGCCCCCCCCCGCTAATGATCCAGAGCCCATTTCCATTTTCCATTCAGAACAGCGCAAAGTCCTCCAAAATATGGGTTCTTTAGGATTCCCGGGGGGGGAAAGTATTCCCGGGGGGGGAAACCAATTTTTTTCCTGGTGGTCTCGGCTGACCTAGTAATCAAATATAAAGTGTTTTCGAATTGTTTTTAGTAAGTTTTAACTATATTTAAAGTAGAAAAACTTTCAGAAAAATTTAGAAAAATGTTTGAAAAAGTCGGAAATTTGGTCATTTTGGGTCTTTCCCCCGCGAATCCTAAAGGTTCTATAGGATCGTTCGACCCAATTTTTATTTTTTTAAATTTTTTTTTGGTTAAAATGTGTGTAGTTTTTATGCTCAGGAATAGTTAAAACAATTTAGAAACGCATCCGCAATTAATAAAAAAATCTAGGCTTGTGCCGAAAAAAATTTGGTTTCCCCCCCCGGGAATACTTTCCCCCCCGCGAATCCTAAAGAACCAAAATATGTTTTGGGTAATAACGTGAATAGGCCAAATTTCGAATTAAAGCCTGCCAATTCAACCAATTCTAGCTAAAATTTTGTAGTTTTTTAACATTAGTTGCAAATTCCAAAAAAAAATCAAAAAATTTCGGATGTCCGGGAATAACGTTTCAGAAAAACAGCTAAAGACGATATATTTTTTTAGTATAATTGGCGTTGAGTTCCATCCTATAAAATTTCTTTTTAATGCTTTGTTGACTTGTCAAAACCTCAAATTAATTCTAACACAAAATGATAATTTACAATGTATTACAATGGCAAAACTGCTCGATTTAATTTCAGTGAGCAGGGACTTCCAAAAATCGAGATAAATAGGATTCTCGGATCGTTTTAAAGTCTTTTAACGCTTGATTTTTTAACTATTCAAATTCAAAATATTAAATTAAAAATTGACCCTGATTGTTATATCGCCTCACGAAAATATATTAAAGCGGTTCACCTGTGATTTTTGGCTTCATAAAACTGCGCCGTTTTTGTAGAAATTTTATGTTTCGGAAAATTCATAACATTCCACAAATCTGTTATCAGCAATATCATTCCGTAATGAACGATAGAAAATAGTAGCATGATTTGGCAAAACTGATGTTTTGGCTGTCCGTTCCTTTGACAGTAGTTTTCCTTTTTCTACGCACCCGGTCGGCAGCGCCGAATTCCAGAAGCTGTTATCTGGAAATTAGGGGAGCCCGGAATTTTGTAGTCTATAGTTTCGTAGTTCCGGAATCTCGTGAAAATTTTATGTTTCAAGACGGCATGACTTTTTTGTAAAAATGAATCATGCAATACACGGAAATTATCGGTTGTGTCAGCTGCGTCAGAAACCAGAAGGAATCGATAGCCAGCAAACTGCCCACGCCTTGCGCGTGCCTTTAAAGGAGTGGTGCTCGATGTTGGACCTTTTTTGTTATTGGTTTCAAAACATTCCGGTACCAAGTCGCACTTTTTCACCCAGATTTTCACCCGATGCTTTAATTTTCCTTACTGTAAATGTGATTTTATGGGATTTTAAACTGGAGTTTTGTAATAGAAGCTCTGTTCCACGCTTTAATTCTTCATTTCGGGAGTTTAACACAGTTTAAGGCAATTTTATCTGTTTATAAACTTGTTGTTTCGCGCTTTTTCTTTTACCAGCCGCTAAACATCAGCGTTTCATCAAAATTAATCAGTCCGACGTTTTTTGAAGCGGTAATTTTCGTATTACGTTAAAATCCAATTAATAGAAATTAAATAATTGAACCTAAGATATTTAAATTCGGAATTTTCTATCTCTATTTTATCCGAGTTTTTTTGTTTGTTGTTAGACCCTGATTTTGGCGAACTTTTTAATCCCCGGCCTCGCCGGCCAAATTCCAAGGTTTGCCCATCGGCTTCCCGGTGCCTTTATCAGCCGCCATTTTGAGCCGCTGGTCCCGAAATTCGTCGAGTATTTATTGATCTTAATAACATCTAATTTTAGAATATACAATTTAGACATGCTCTAAAAAAAATTGGAAAAATAACGTTAAATTATAGGCAAGAGAAAATTCGAATGTTTCGAGGTTTATTTTAGTAAAACTACGTAAAATTCGACTTTTCAGGTTTTCCGTTTCTTGATTCTTTTAAAAACACCCTTTTTGGCTAATTAGAATTTTGATTTGATATTTTGCTTTTAGTTATTGATTTACTAGCTTTCTTCGCTTATTAATTAATTAATTTTGTTCTGAAATTGGGTAAAATTTTCTTTTATTAACTTCCCGACGATATTTAATAGAGGCAATTAGCTTTAATGCTATACTTTTTCTACATTTTATACGTAATTTTAGTATCTGCTTATGCATTAAACTATGTGTATTCCATAAAAATGCTACGCCTTATAAAATTTTATTTTTAATAGATAAAAACGATGACGACTTCGTTGCATCACCTCAGCTTGCCCTCCTCTTCCGGTCAGGTCAGTGGATGTTTCACCAATGTTGCAGTGCTCATTCGTCAAAATTCAATATTTTGAGGAAAATAAGGTTGTTGATTTGCACATAAAGCATAAAAGTCGGATCCTGATACAGGCAACTCTTAAAACATCGTTTTTAAAAGAGTTTCACTGATGAAACGATGAACGCGATAAAATTGATAAACCTTCATTTGGCAGGCCTCGATGTAAGGCTGAAACTTATCACTTTTTAATAGCTAAATAATTAGACGGCGACTTTTTAACTTGATACTCGCGGTTCTATCAATAATTTGCTAAAACATAACTTTCAAAGTGAGTTTAGGAATCACATGTTTTAAATTTATGCAGCTTTAGAAGCTCTTGCTCTTAATTGAAACGAGCTAAGCGGTTTTCAAAAAAGCTAAATTAATTAAAACGTTTCTACACAAACTAGTGCTCGAAACCGTTCCGCACTTGTATAGGTGACTCGTAAAACATGGTTTATGCCGAAAATAATTCGGCGTTTTTTGTAAACCAAATTTTCATAGTTTTTTAACTTAAAAATTATTGATTTAGCTTTATAATTGATTTTCATGAATTAAAAACGGTATTTCTAATTTCTACCACGGGCTGCGAGAGTTTATTGCCGTAAAAATCCGCCATTTGAAACTCGGTATAACATTAATTTTCACAGTGATTTCCGGATAACAAAATGGATAAAATTTTGCATGGTTTTGTTCTTAATTTAAAAGATCTGGGACGTTTTCGAATAAGTAAAAATAATTAAAAAATGTCAACAAAAGGGAGGCTTATTCTCTAAAGATTTTCCCAGCGCTATATCCAAGTCGTTAAAACATCATTCTGCAAACCAAAATGGCCAAGTGTATTGTAAATTAAAATCTTGGTAGACTACTAATTTACAAATTACCGATTTAGCTGTATAACTACTTTACTTGAAACGAAACTCGATAGCGAGGGGTTTTTAGGCATTTCATTCAAACACAATTTTTGTAAATCATCAATCCAGAATCGCTGTAAATCATTTTTTACCAGCCTTTAAGCTATAAATTATTGATGTTGTTTTATAATAAATTTACTTTATTAAATTAATTATTTAGGGTCCTCATAAGCCATCCGCGTCTGCTCCAAATTCGCCAACAGATTTGCGTCCCGGGGCTTCGCCGGCAGCCGCCCGACGAAAAGCCGTAAAATCCACTGATCAGGTGAGATTTTTAATGTTATTTTAAGAGATTCTGTGTTAACTATTATTTATCAACGCCTTACTCAAGATACCCAAAAAAAATAAAGTTTACTGGATTTTTTTGCTGGAAAATTATAAAAAAAACGCTTTTTAAAATGTTATGAAAATATACTCTTCGTTGTTAATGAATTTCGGTAGTATAAAATATTTTTATAATATGATTAAAATAGCCTTTTCCTTTCAAAGGTTGATTTTTATAAAGATATTGAAAACTGGATTTTCTACAAGAAAAAAGCGTTTTCGCGAAATCCAGTACCCAATGGTTTCACAGCTATGTGATTGCAGTATAGAATATGACGGTATTCTCCCTGTCAAGAATGATGATAAAACAAAAGAAAAAGAAAAAACTTTAAAAAAAAATAGTTTTGGGTAAAATTACAAAAAAATGTTTTCTCTCAAGAAATATTTGATTTTTCAGGTGCCAGATTTAAACGTTCCCCACGATACCCGACCGCCGTTACATCAAAAATTGAAGATCAACATAATTGATTTTGATGCGGCTGTGGAACAGATGAAAAACGAGGTGACAAAATTATGTTTCACTCTAAAAACAGGACAAATCGAAATTTCTGTTATTAATACTCCGTCACGTCGAAATGATAAAATTCAACTTTTCAGTAATTTTAAAATTTAATGCCCGCTGTTATTTTGATTAAGTCCATAGCACCAAATTTTAGTTTTCCCCGCTGTTCCATTGCGTGAATTCATCGCCTTTGCATGGAAAATTATAATTTTTGCAGTCAAAATTGTTCATGAAAATTTTAGTCTTTGTTTTTTGGCAGATTTAAATATGAATTTAATTAAATTGGGCTATTCTACATTTTAATTTTAGAATATGGTCTAATTTGACCTGTTGTAAAGTTTTTGTAATAATCTTTGGTGGTAGATTATTGATATATGATGATATATGATGATAACAAATTACATTTTACAGATTGTGTGAATTTCTGCAAAATTAAATCCATTTCTTTAACTTAAATTTAGTCTCTGGAATCGTCTCGAAAGATGGTATTCGACATCGAGGTGGCGAACATGGAGGGCATTCGAGCATTGTCAAAGCTTGAGGAGCAGGATGGTATGTTTTAAAGGGAGCGTGACGCCAAAGATATGGTCAAATTGGCTTAGATTAAAATACCATACCTAAATGGGCTGCTCACTAGTCTGGGCGAAATAAAAATATGGTTTTAGCGTTCTTCGAAAAATATGTTTCAAAAAATTCAAGTTTAACCGGGGGTCAGAAGAGACGCAATGTATGCTCGCATGCTCTTCCTGTTTTTCGAAACTATGTAAAGGTTAATGCAATGAATTTTGGGATACAAAAATTAGCTAAAACGAGCTTTTGCGTTAGAAATGGTCTGCTTACTATGAAAACTAAATTCTCACCAAAAACTGTGTTTCAAAAATTTTGAATTCGCAAGGTTTCAGAAAAGTTGTATTCTGAAAAAGCGTTCGATTATTTGACCACCGTTTTTAATTTTCTGAATTTTATAAAAAAAAATTGGCTAAACTCGCCCCTTTGTTTCCCAAATGATCCCTGCTAGTTGCCACTAGTAGTATTGCGATGAAATTCTTACCAAAAATGTTTTGCAAAAATGTTCAGTTTAGCAAGATTATGAAATGATGCAATATAACCACAAGCAACGGGTTTACTGTAGTTTTTCGTTGTTCGGTGTTTGATAACGTAAAAATTAGCTAAAAACCGGAGGGTAGCAATTGATTTCTGCCAGTATGCCAACGAAATATCTACAAAAAATGTGTTTCAAAAACGCCAGTTTAACCGGGTTCAGAAAAGTTGTAGTATCGGCCTCTGCTTGTATGCCGATGAAATTCTTACAAAAAAACGTTTCAAAAGATGGTCAAAATCCATCCAAATTTTCCATAATTTTTTTAGAGCAACTCGACCGGGTACAGGCAGATCTTGAAACAATACACAACCACATGACGGAAGTCAGAAGAGATATCGGGAAGATGAATCGGTTGCTAGGCTGTTTATTTCCGAAAAAATTGCTTTCATGGTGGGTTCAGGATTTTCTTCGATTTTCGATTTTTTATCTCACGCTTTGACTCGCTCTCTCTCTCTCTCTCTCTCTCTCTCTCTCTCTCTCTCCCTCTCTCACTCTTTTTTTAAATACTTCATACAACATCTTGACATTATCACCCTAGTTGCCAACGAAATTACCTAATTTTTCGAAACATATTTTTTAAAACCGATAATTTTAAGTTTCCCGATCTCAAAATGCTCAACCTCCAACACGATCGATGCTGATTTTGAGGTTTATAGAAGGTGAGTTCCATTTCCTTAAATCTAAAAGCACCGAATCCATTCCGCAAAGAATCTCTGCTAGCTTGCCATTACTAGATCCGTGCTGGTTTTTAAAGAATCTCTGCTGGCTTGCCCTCCACTGATCATGCTAATTTCTCAAAGAATCGCTGCTAGCTTACCAAAAAAAAAACCCTAAAAAACTGCACCAGCCGGCTTTTCCCAAAGAACCTCTGCTAGCTTGCCCGTCATCCCAAATAATCTCCGCTAGCTTGCCGTTATCTCAAAGGATCTCTGCTAGAAGGCCATTTTTGAGCCGCTAATAACCTCTGCTAGCTTGCCCCGATCACAAAACCATTGTAATTTCCCATCCTAAAGAATCTTTGCTAGCATGCTCTCTTGCGATCAATAATCACCGCCAGCTTGCCTCCCCGGCCCATAAAAGTTGTTGATATTTATCACGGTCGCCCAGTTCGCCTAATTTCGAGCCCCCAAAAATATTTATTAGCCTTTAAAGGTATTTTAATAGGGGTTTTAATAGGTTTATTTGTGGGGGGCATCACATTCCTTGAATTACGACCCCAAAATGGGCTCTGTCACGTTATCAGTTCGACCCACAAAAAAGTGATTTCACCGACCATTCTGACGCAATTCAACGAAATACGGCACCCCGGGTGCATTTTCGGGAAATTTTTTGGATTTTTGGAGTAAGCCTGAGCCTAAGTTTTAGCCTAGGCCTAAGCCTAAGCTTGAGCCTGAGCCTGAGCCTGAGCCTAAGCCTAACCTAGCCTAAGCCTAACAAGGAGTCGCTTTTAAGTGCTTTTGGAGTTTCGGGACGGGACCTAGCTAGTTCGATAGAGAAAAAAAATTCTGAGCAGCATCCCGTTTTCAAAAAGTGCTGATCGATAAAGGTGTTTTAGAAAATTTAATTTAAAGTTCGCGCTTTTTTCCAGATTCCGGGTCCATTTGCTCGCTGCACGTCGTGTTGGGGGCTTGGCAGGGCGCCATTCGTAACCCTCCGCCAATGCCTCCATCACAGGTTGCATTGGCGTATTGGTAGCGCGCTTGCCTACCAACTTTTAACATTTTTTTTGCCTCGGGTTCGAATCTTCGCGCTCGCTAACCCTTTGCTTTTTGGTTCTTGAGCCCGTTCTCGGTGCATAAAATTTTAATTAGCAAAAAAGCAAAGAGTTAACGATAAATAAAAATCGAACTTGTGGCAAAAGGTCAAAAAAAAAATTCGTAGGTCATCGCACTAGCCACTTGACCATGCCTAGGACGGGATCCAAGGCGCGTGGAGTCCTCATGTGGCGGGGGCGGTCGACCGCCGCAAATAACCTCAAATCACCACAAGGGTCCGGACACCGGGAACAGTTTTAATTCAATTAAATTTTCTAAAACAGCTTTATCGATCAGCACTTTTTGAAAACGGGATGTTGCTCAAAATTTTTTCTCTATCGAACTAGCTAGGTCCCGTCCCGAAACTCCAAAAGCACCTAAAAGCGACTCCCTGTAAGCCTAACCCTAAGCCAAGCCTAAGCTTAAGCCCCTAACAAGGAAAGGGCGAATGCGCGATCTCGAAATTCGAAAAACGCTCGCGGCTACCCCCAGGTTATCGACTACGGGGAACACGATGGTGTTGGCAGAATTTTCCACCGAGCCCTGTAGAGCGAGATACGGTACTTCCGGAAAAAGGATCATTTGCATGCGAGAAATTAGAACGATCCCTGAGGTTTATTAGGAGCTTCCAAGTATCTACCACAGTCGGTGAGTTAGTCGAGTGCAAACGGTCTCGCTTTTTTAAATACCAACGAGGGTTCGCTTCCACTCGTAATTTTTTTGGCTTATTGGAGCGCTGTTTTTGCCTGGCATTGACAGTAATTTCCCAACGCTTCAAATAATATTGTTTGCAAGCCCCGAGCTCCAAAGCAAAAAAAACAAAATCTGCACACTGAAAGCTGGCGACCGGTAATCGCATGTTGCAAATTGCCCCCAAAAAAGCAAAAACAAAAATTTACGGGTGGATCCGAACTCTTGTTGATATTTCAAAAAGCGAGACCGTTAGCACTCGTAGTAGAAAGTAGATACTTGGAAGCTCCTAATAAACCTCAGAAATCATTCTAATTTCTCGCATGCAAATATGCTTTTTCCAGAAGTATCGTATCTCGCTCTACAGGGCTCGGTGGAAAATTCTGCCAACACCATCGTGTTCCCCGTAGTCGTAGCCGCGAGCGTAGCGAGCGAGGTAGCCGCGAGCGTTTTTCGAATTTCGAGATCGCGCATTCGCCCTTCCCTTGTAAGCATCAGCCGCTTTTGAGCTGAAATTTGGTACTGGTCTCTTAGTGGGGGGAGCCGATTTTTTTATTTTCTTCCGGATCCATCTATCTACCTGTTAATAATATTGAATGTATTTTTATACTATCTTTAACCGTCTTTGATTGCTAGAAATTCCAAGCACGTCAAGATCAGAAAATTAAAAATTTAACTTTTCAGAATCCTTTCCGAAACATTTTTTACCCGAAACAAAAAATTTGGGAATTTTTATGTAGTCATGGTTTCTAAAAATCTGTAAAATACAATCAATTATAAATATGCAAAAATAAGAAAAACAATAGAATTTGCAGAGCCTCCCAGCCGGCCATTCAAGTGTCGCTGAAAAAGAAGCAGCACTCGGTGCATCGAGATGACAGCCTCTCCCATCGGTATGTTTCAACGAGAATTAAAGACAACGAAACAGCAGATTTTTTAATAGATAACCAAGCTATCGGTAATTTTTTGTACGGGTTTCGAGGGTTTTTTGTGTTTCTGACGTTTAAATCCATTAAAACTATGGAATTAGTTGGTTTTTTTGACGGTTAAAAATTAAAAAAATTTATATTAATCTTAAATAAATTTTGAATTTTGCTCCATTGATACTTTATAAACCTAAAAGGTATGGTTTTAGCCTTAATTTTCCAGGCTAACCGCGGATTCTGCGGCCGAGGATGAGCTGGAGGCCAATATGCGACAGGTAATATTGTGAGATTCACGATTTTCAATGTTATTTTACCTAGATGTAGTTCTAACAAAATTATTCTGTGAACACGATAAGCCTCAACATTTTTTGAAAAATGTGCGTTTCTTTTTCTATAGAAAAAATGTTTCAAATTACTTCAACATTTTCAAACTTTTAATTGCCATTAATCGGGGGAGCGTTCGTAATACTACATAATTCTATTTAAAATATATTTAAAGAGCGCTTTTTTCAGATCTACGAGGGGGTGGATAATCTGCGGCATCTCTCCATCGACATCCACTCCCAGCTGATGATCCAGGAGCCAAAGCTCAACATGCTCGTCCAAATGGTTCGTTTTTCGTTCAAGGAATTTGCTGTTTGTGCCGCACCCATTAAATGGCTTTTAATATTGTAACGAATAAACCTTTCAAAAATCATGTAAAAAAAGAATGTTTCTAAAAAGTTGAACCTAAAAATTTTACACATTTTGGACCAAAAATGACCGATTTTGCCCAAAATTTCATTTCAAATTTTTTTAGCTTGTTGTTCTAGTTTAAATACAGCTAAATTTGGCTAAGACCACGATTAAAAAATTCCCTTTAAGTTTCTAGACATTGGTTTCTGGCAAATTGACGGGTTTTTAAAAAATGTTTCTAAAAACGGCCATTTCCCCCAGCCCGAAACCAGGCCTATTTCAGGCGGAGGACAGCTCTTCGGCGATGGGCGGCGCGCACAAGGAGGTCAAGAAGCTCATCGGCGATTGATTGCCACAAACTACAGGCTACAAACTATAAAATCCAACCCCATTTTCGGGACCATGACATTTCCGCCAGCGACATTTCCGCCAATTTGAGGCCAAAAACACACAAAACTTTCCAAATTAAAGATTTTCTTTGTGTTTTTGGCATTAATAAATTCAATCAACGTAAGTACATGCTAGTAGAGAAGAAATTACGATGCGGGAGGGTTGTTTTGGGCATCATATCGCGTGTTTTACCTTTTCAGGCGCAAAATCCGATTTTGAAGAAAAAGCCATCATACGTTTGTTATTTCTTCTGTAATAGCTAGATCCAGGCGAGAAAAAATAGTTAGGATTGTTACACGCATGAAACAGCGCATTTTACAAGCATTTTGGCCGTTGGCGGAATTGTCGTTGGCGGAAATGTCATGGTCCCCCATTTTCACGAAACCCTTTTCCGCTACAATACGGGCCCCGGGCGTTCTGGTTGCAAAACGGAACGCGTTCTCTCTCTGTGATTCGCTTGTGTACAAATGAATAAAATATAAAAATAGAGGAACCCGTTCAATGCAATAAAAAGCAAATCACATGTAGCAACCACAATTTATTAGAAACCCGCTATTCACAGAAAAATTAATTAGTCTTCATGTTGGCTTTTTTGTTGGTTCGTCTCGGGCTGCGCTGTCGGCTCGATTAACACTTCTTGGCGGGGCGGCCGCGCTTCTGAAATTTTCGATATTTTTGCTTTTTTTTCTAGACGCCAATCGATAGGCGTCGACAAGATACAACCAATTTTAATCACAGCTGAAAATTTTGGAAAATGCAAGAGTTAGAGCAAAAAAAACACTTTGAAAATGGCGTTAAAAAGCTAGTTTTCCGGTATTTAGAAGTTTTATATTGTCAGTATTTTTTGATATGCCGTTCGATAGAGCATCGAAAACTGTACGAAGGGTTTTAATTACGGTTCAGAATAACCCAAGATCAAAGAATTATAGCAAAATTACATGAGAAATTACAGCAATTATAAAACGTTATAGAAAGTGGATAGTTTTTCATTAAAATAACCTCTTTAAACAAGACACACTAAAAACCTTCAAGAAAACTTTTGCAATCCAGAAGTTTGGTAACAAAATGGCAATTTTTGGTCGAAAAATCCAATTTTTGTATTTTTTACAATTTTTTGAAAGTTTTGACGTTTAGTAATATTGAAAAAACAACTTAAAACCATTTATATTTTATTTATATTTGAAAAATTGGATCCTTAGCAAAAAGGCTTCGGTTCTCCCGCCCGATATTGCTTCCACCCACCGCCACAGTCTTCTTGACGGCGCGGGACGAACGAGACGAGCGCGAGGAGGAGCGGCGCGTTGAGCGCGAGCGCGACCTGGCCGCCGGGCCCTTCTTCGTGGCGGCACGACGCCGAGCAGGGGCTTTCTGAAATAGTGGTTGAATTTAAACATGGACTTGGCAGATTTGAGTGTGACTTGGACAACTCGCCTGCACGGGCGGCGTGTGAGCAGAGAGCGAGCGGGCCGACGTGCGCGTCTTCTTCGCGCCGCGCCCACGGCGAGCAGGGGCTTTCTGAAAGTGGAAAGTATGAGCATGACAGGTGGTGCTCGCCTGCACGGGTGGCGTGTGAGCAGAGAGCGAGCGGACAGAGACCGTGCGGACCGACGGCGAGCGGACAGAGGCTGTGCGAAAGGAGATCGAGCGCGAACGGCTCCTCACGGGTGGCGTGTGAGCAGAGAGCGAGCGGGACGGTGCGCGCGTCTTCTTTGCGGCTGCACGACCGCGAGCGGGGGCGCGCTTCTGAAAACGATCTTCGGTTAATAAGCCAAATTGTTCTTTCGCATTGTCGGGGGGAACAACCTATTTTTCTTAGGATCTAACCAGGGTTGAAAAGCCGCTTCGTGACTTTTCAACCCTGGCCCCCGTCTTACCCCCATACTTCGTCACTTTGCATAAGCACCTGAATTCTGTGCAGAAAAATGAAAAGCGCGTCCTCTCCGCCGTTATATAGGTTTTCCCCACTTCCGGTGCCTGCTAATTGATTCCTAACAAAGAGGTCGAGCGAGATTTTCACAAAAACTTAATTTTAATATGGAAAACCGCTGATTTTTAAAAATCTCATATGTGTGCAGTCGTGTCATGACCATTACGCACCTAATGACGTATCATACATACCCTAAACTTTCTCCCCTATTGAGACACGACTGGAACATACGGACGGAAGTTGCATGCAAATGCACACACACACACACACACAAACACTATTTTTTTATATATAGTAGGATTTTTCAAATATAAATAGTGGAAAAATGAAAGAAAAGAAAAAGAAGAGTTTTCTTGCTGAATCGTGCTAATTTTTACTCAAAAATGAAAAACAAATCAAACTAAAAAGTGCATAAACATTGAAAAATAAATAAGAACCAGCGCTGACCCCCCGCTCCGCGGGGGTTCAGCGCTGGCCCTCCCGGGGGGAAAGGGAAAAAGGCGAAACGCTTAGAGCTCCGGTGAAAATTTTCAGCCCCCGACTACGGTATTCAGGGGGTTCGCGGCGAGATTGAATTCCCGGTCGCGGTCGTCGGGCGTACGGACATTAGAAATTTATATATAGTAGATATATAGTAGATAGAAGATAAAAAAGTACCCCAAATTCCCCACGCCGATAACCTTATCAATACCTTGGGCGCGGAGACGCTGCGGGAGCGAGAACGGGAACGGGAGCGCGAGTTGGAGCGGCGGCGGCTGGGCGTGGTGCTGCGAGCAGTGGTGGCCTTCCGGGAACGCGACAATGAGCGCTTCGGTTTGGCGGCGGCGCGCTTTCCGGGCTATAAAAGTTTGAAGGTTATTTCTAATTTCCAACTTCCGGTAATACCTTGCGGCCACGAGCGGCTGGCTTGCCGGGGCTGATCGAGTGGGCCGTCGACACGCCGCTCGTCGGGCTGTCGTTGCGGGGCGTGGAGGCGCGCTTCTTGGCGCGACGAGTAGTAGCGGCTGCGCGAGGCATCGCTTGACGAGTGGAAAGAAATGGATTTTTGGGGAATTTTAGAGTTTGTTTTATAGCTGGAAAACGGCATGCAAAACGCGCGCTACCGGTTATGCTGAATTCAGAACTGGCGGATGCAATCTACTTTTGATCGCTGACAGTCTGTGTTTTGGTCAGGATGGAAATTCGAGATGAGACCAAGCCTATCTTGTGCAGAATTTTTGGTACACATAGGATAGCGGGGGGGGGGGATAACGGGGCGGCACTCAGTTTTTTTTAACGATAAAAGTATTTTTAAATATGCTTTTTTCGGGCTATAAAAAGGGCTTCGCGACTGTAATCGACTGGCCTTCGGGCTACCCTACATATTCTACACCACCACATACCTACATGATCAATACATATGCTGATGGTTTCAAATACCCCTCGTAGCCGAACTTAAATACCTTCCAGAGGGCTTTAGGTACTCCCCCCAGCCGAAATCCCTTAAAAAACCACCTCGATACCTTCCTGAGGGCTTTAGGTACTCCCCTAGCCGAAATCCCCTTAAAAAACGAAAATAACGACCGATCGGATGGAATGAGAGAAAAAAAGAAATGAAATCCCCCGTGAAAATTTTCATCCACGAAACGCGCGCCACCTGGCTCACTACGTCCAAAATCAGCCCAACCTCCGTCCCCCAACCCTTTTACTAAGGAAAAAACTTTAAAGTTAATTTTAATAGTTTAAACTAAAAGTTTTTCATAATTTTTTTTTATCAGTTTGGGGGTTTCTGACCACGCTCTATCCGAATCCGAAGAGAGCTAAGCTCTAGCTCCTTTCCCCTTCGAGTTGAATTCGGCTTCACACACACGGACGGACACCACAGCAAAATTATTATAGTAGACCAGCGGGGGAGGAGCCGCTTCGCGACTCTCCCCCGCTGGACCCCGTCTAGGCCCTATAAATCGAGCGCCCTTCCACATAAAGTTACCCTGAAGAAAGAATAACGCATCTCCCATGCAAACCTCTTGGTATTGACATGCGGCGCAAGCTTAAATTGCTAGTGTCCTTATTAGGCTTGCGGCGCATGCTCGATCGGTTTGTTTCGAGATAAAGCCTGCGGCGCAAGTTTGAGCGGTTACCTCCTTCTTTAGCCTGCGGCGCTAGCTTCAATGGTTGGCTTTATTCGTTAGCCTGCGGCGCTAGCTTCAATGGTTGGCTTTATTCGTTAGCCTGCGGCGCTAGCTTGAGCGGCTTGCTTCGTTCTAAAGACTGCGGCGCTGCTTGAGCGGCTGGCTTCGTTCTAAAGCCTGCGGCGCTAGCTTGAGCGGCTTGCTTCGTTCTAAAGCCTGCGGCGCTGCTTGAGCGGCTTGCTTCGTTCTAAAGCCTGCGGCGCTGCTTGAGCGGCTGGCTTCGTTCTAAAGCCTGCGGCGCTAGCTTGAGCGGCTTGCTTCGTTCTAAAGCCTGCGGCGCTAGCTTGAGCGGCTTGCTTCGTTCTAAAGCCTGCGGCGCCAGCTTGAGCGGCTGGCTTCGTTCTAAAGCCTGCGGCGCTGAGCCGAGCGGCTGGCTTCGTTCTAAAGCCTGCGGCGCCAGCTTGAGCGGCTGGCTTCGTTCTAAAGCCTGCGGCGCTAGCTTGTGAGGTTAGCTTCATACTTAAGCCTGCGGCGCTAGCTTGAGCGGCTAGCTTCGTTCTAAAGCCTGCGGCGCCAGCTTGAGCGGCTGGCTTCGTTCTAAAGCCTGCGGCGCTAGCTTGAGCGGCTAGCTTCGTTCTAAAGCCTGCGGCGCTAGCTTGTGAGGTTAGCTTCATACTTAAGCCTGCGGCGCTAGCTTGAGCGGCTAGCTTCGTTCTAAAGCCTGCGGCGCTAGCTTGAGCGGCTAGCTTCGTTCTAAAGCCTGCGGCGCTAGCTTGAGCGGCCAGCTTCGTTCTAAAGCCTGCGGCGCTAGCTTGAGCGGCTAGCTTCGTTCTAAAGCCTGCGGCGCTAGCTTGAGCGGCTAGCTTCGTTCTAAAGCCTGCGGCGCTAGCTTGAGCGGCTGGCTTCGTTCTAAAAGCCTGCGGCGATAGCTTGTGAGGTTAGCTTCATACTTAAGCCTGCGGCGCTGCTTGAGCGGCTGGCTTCGTTCTAAAGCCTGCGGCGCTAGCTTGAGCGGCTTGCTTCGTTCTAAAGCCTGCGGCGCCAGCTTGAGCGGCTGGCTTCGTTCTAAAGCCTGCGGCGCTAGCTTGAGCGGCTGGCTTCGTTCTAAAGCCTGCGGCGCCAGCTTGAGCGGCTGGCTTCGTTCTAAAAGCCTGCGGCGCTAGCTTGAGCGGCTTGCTTCGTTCTAAAGCCTGCGGCGCTAGCTTGAGCGATTTGCTTCGTTCTAAAGCCTGCGGCGCCAGCTTGAGCGGCTGGCTTCGTTCTAAAGCCTGCGGCGCTATCTTGAGCGGCTGGCTTCCTTCTAAAGCCTGCGGCGCTAGCTTGAGCGGCTGGCTTCGTTCTAAAGCCTGCGACGCTAGCTTGAGCGGCTGGCTTCGTTCTAAAGCCTGCGGCGCTAGCTTGAGCGGTTTGCTTCGTTCTAAAGCCTGCGGCGCCAGCTTGAGCGGCTGGCTTCCTTCTAAAGCCTGCGGCGCTAGCTTGTGAGGTTAGCTTCGTACTTAAGCCTGCGGCGCTAGCTTGAGCGGCTAGCTTCGTTCTAAAGCCTGCGGCGCTAGCTTGAGCGGCTAGCTTCGTTCTAAAGCCTGCGGCGCTAGCTTGAGCGGCTAGCTTCGTTCTAAAGCCTGCGGCGCTAGCTTGAGCGGCTAGCTTCGTTCTAAAGCCTGCGGCGCTAGCTTGAGCGGCTAGCTTCGTTCTAAAGCCTGCGGCGCTAGCTTGAGCGGCTAGCTTCGTTCTAAAGCCTGCGGCGCTAGCTTGAGCGGCTAGCTTCGTTCTAAAGCCTGCGGCGCTAGCTTGAGCGGCTAGCTTCGTTCTAAAGCCTGCGGCGCTAGCTTGAGCGGCTGGCTTCGTTCTAAAAGCCTGCGGCGCTAGCTTGTGATATTAGCTTCATGCTTAAGCCTGCGGAGCAAGCTTGAGCCTCCTTATCCCGCGGCGCAATTTTGAAAGGCTAGCTCTGACCTTGGGCCCGCGGCGCTAGCTTGCCCGGGCAACTTCCTTCCGAAGCCTACGGCGCTAGTTTCAGGGGGCGGCCTGAACCTTTATCGTGCGGCGCTAGTTTCGGCGGCTAGCGTCGTTCCAAAGTCTGCGGCGCTAGCTTGAGCAGTTAGCTTGATTCCTTGGCCTGCGGCGCATGCTTGAGCGGGTAGCTTCATTCTATAGGCCGCGGCTTGAGTGACTAACTTCATAATAACGTCCCTACACGGAAATCTACTCCGAAACGCACTTTCCGAGCAAAAAGCAAAACAACTACGATATCCGAGGATCGAACCTCCGAAGGTCGGATTAACACGGCGAAGCGCCTACCACTACGCCATGCGATGCTTGGCAGCACGCGTCAAACACCCGTTTTATGCCTCAAGTGGACCGCCCGGGGCAGGGGAAGGAAACGCATCGAGAGGCAGATCCAAAGAGACGACCAAACTCGCGAGTGCAACTGACAAGAATGAGGAAATTTGTATTTTTTCACATTATGCAAATTAGCCCTCCCGGACCCCCAAAAAACAATAAAACCGGCTTTAACTTTGTAAACTTGTATTTTATCGGGATTCTGAAAGCGCCATCGGAAAGAGGAGGGTCGATTCCCCCGGGTGACGGAGAATCAGGGCATTTTGGACACGGGAAGGCCCTCAAATCGGGCCTCGAACCTGACATCCACACACACACACACACACACACACACACACACACACAGAGATACACTCCAAAATTATATAAGGTAGGATAAATAGGGGATGCGTTTCAAAATGGTTTTTAACTATTCGTGTCTAAAAACTACAGAAAATTTAATGAAAAAAATTTGATTTTAAGTAGAAAATCCTAAAGAACCAAGTTGGAAAATCAACGAGGAATTCTGGGCTTATTTCTTCGCGTAGGCGGTCTCGCACATTTTCCCGATCTGCGTTTGTTGTGTGCAATTGTTCGAACGTTCTATTTGTATCACTCAAAATTGTTGATTTTCTTTCACACGCATTCTTCTTGTCGATATGTTCTCAAAATAGCATTGTTTTCCAGCGAAATCTATGTATCCCGATGAGTTAGCGCGTTTTTAGTTGTAAAACTAATGGGAAACCCTTCCGAAAACATTAGGAAATTTTCTTGTAATTATATATAGTTTGGTTTTGCTTTTTACGTATTTTCTTTTATTCATTTTTCGTTTTGTCTGTTATTATTTAGTTCTATTCTCACGCTAACGTTCTTAATTTAGTTGTTGCAGAACCGCTTACGCCTCCCCTTTCTCGCGCGCCCGACCCGCCATTTTGATTTTCCAGCCGGCCCTCAAGCTTTTCCAGCTTCCCAGTCGATTTCCCGGTTCTGAAACTTGTTTTTTTTCAAGCAATGATTCGCCTTTTTTCAGATGAACGATGGGGCCGACCCAGGGACGAGCATACTTTTCCGGCCCGGCGCGCTGGACGCGAACAATGATCGCGCGATCAGCCGAAGATTGGCCCAACGCGAGGTGCGGTTCTGGTGTTCTTTTTGGGCGTAATAACGAAAAAGTCCTTTTTTTGGCATGAAAAGTTGTTCTCACCAAGCTACACAGCTCTCGGTTACGAAAATGGCCTTTTTATGAAGGAGAAAAAGGGTTGGGAGGGACCAGAGTACTCGCCATTTTCAAAATCTTATCTGTGTACTTTTACTAGCGTTTCCCAATCTTTTTCTTGTTGCTTCAAATGAAACCGGCGTGACTCTTATTATAAAACCTTTTGATAATGATGAAAAATCATTGTGAAACTTTGTATGGCAGCGTTTTGCCATCGTGATATCAACTAAAAACCCGCTAACTCGAGGAGATTCATAAATTCCAGTTAAAACTACCATTTTAGGCATAATTTCCGTAATTTTCTTCTTTTTACAGCTCGGCATCGGCGTCCGATCCTTCCAACGACGCTACGTGGCCCAATGCGGCATCGAGAAGTTTGTCGTCTGCATCCACGGCCGCGGCAAGCGCGCATCTACCAGGACGATAAGGTATCTTTTTTAAACAAGAATAACACTGTCTGATTTCCAGTGAAATATTCCGGAAGCGAGGCGGGCTACTCGGGATGAGCTACAACGAGCGCTGGTTACTCGGCATTAATATTATAAGGTTTGTGAGCTTTTCCTTATTTTTAGCCCCTTTTTTTAGAGAGGTCAGCGCGTACTACGCTGACTTGTACATCATGCAACTTTTCCCGGGGTATCTCGTCCTGGTAGGGGTTTGATTTTCGGAGATGAGCCTTTTTAGGATCGAATGTTGCGAATCGAGAATTTCCCCTACCACGGCTTGGTGCAGGTCTTTTTCCCCTGCGATGCCGATCACTGCGTGGCGAAAGTTGTCGAATAGTTGGTTTTATTATGATGGCTTTTTATGGGTTCTATGGCATTATCGGGGGACCGAACTTTTTTGTAAAAAACCATAGTTCAACTAGAAAACCGAGCGAAATTTTAGGCGAACAACCGACATTTTCCGAAAATTTTTGTCGCGTTTTCACGTTTAGGAACAGCAAAAAAAAACATTTAGAACGCTGCCACTATGTTTGTTTTAAAAATTGTCCCCCCGATATTGCGAAAGCACCAAAAAAATCAATCAAAAATTGCAGCGAATCCTGGAACGCCACAAAGTGTCTGCAGGGCCCCTCGTCGCTGGAAATGGGGGTAGATTAAGATTTGTTGAAGCGGATTTTTTCGTTTTTAGATTCATTTCTACCTGCCCAGCCACGATCTCCACTTTTCCAGCAACACCATCGCCACGTTCACGAGACGACGCTATAATGACAAGGAGCTGGGCAAGTAGGGATTGTTTGCAAACTTGGATATTTTCGCTTTTTTCTAGACACAACGTGCGCGTACACCGGCACGGCGCCGTGGTGAACTGTGGGACGTGCCTGGTCAACTACCATTTTCTCGACGAGCGACCCGTGCTGTCGACGACGAAAAGCTTATTGACGACGCGGGTACGTTTTTGGGGAATTCCAGCCATATTGCCGACATTCGAATTGCCGACAGCCAAGTTGCCGACAGCCGAATTGCCGACAAGCCAAATTGCCGACAACCAAGTTGCCGACAGCCAAGTTGCCGACAGGCCAAGTTGCCGACAGCCAAGTTGCCGACAGGCCAAATTGCCGACAGCCGAATTGCCGACATATTCGTGAATTTAAGTCCAAGTCTCGGCTTTGGTATATTTGAGTAGCATGACTGTTTAACATGCCAAATTTGGGTAGGGTCTGGCCGCGTGACAAAACCGAACCCGGAACGTTTGCTTGGTGCTAGCGCTTTTGACCACTAGACCAAGAGACAGACAGTGAAGGGGAAGCGGAGAAGGTATATGAAGCTTCCGGGGAAGAGCCCGCAGGCTACCGTCTCGTATGTTAATTGTGCTTAGAATCCACCGGAAATTCTCCCTGATATGAATGTCTACATAAAATTTCCATTCTAGCCCCAAATACTGTCTTTTGTATGATCTGTCGGCAATTTGGCTGTCGGCAATATGGCTGTCGGCAATTTGGCTTGTCGGCAACTTGGCTGTCGGCAATTTGGCTTGTCGGCAACTTGGCTGTCGGCAACTTGGCTTGTCGGCAATCTGGCTGTCGGCAACTTGGCTGTCGGCAATTTGAATGTCGGCAATTTGGCGATTTCCCGTTTTTGGGTAGTGGGTTGTTAGCAGAGGGGGGCTAATCTTGGTTTTTCCGTCTATACCTACCTGTTAAAGTCTTTGATTGGTAGAAAGTTACAAAAATAATTTTAAACCGTTTTGAAAATTCGAAAATTTTGACCTTGGGCCACTTTTCATAACTTTTACCAAAAATCCGAAAATTGTTTCCTTTATAGCGTCTTTTACCTCTAAAAATGGTGTAAATTCCGATTAAATGCTTTATATTGCGTTGTGGGACCGTAGAGGATTACTGGGGAAAAATTGGTTCCCCGCTAACAGACCAGTACCCAATGCTCAATTTTAGGTCTGGTCTGTAGTGAAAAATGATAGCGACAACCAGGACCCGGCCCCCAGCTCCATCCAGCTCGAGATTGGCGAAAAAGTGGCGATTGCCCCCGCGATTACCAACGAGGTATAATTACAAATTTTTGGCGATTTCTGTGCGATTTCTGTTTTAGGTGTTCACGCGCGTCTCCTATGGGCTGAAAGCGTTCATTGATGATGGTCCCGAAGAACCAGGTCAGATTGTTCTGTCCTTTGCTCCATTTAACAACTCTTCAGGGCCCGTCATCGACAAGCCGCCGCTGTACGTCAGACGACAATCGCTGGACATCGAGCAGTGCATAGATGTGACCCTGCGGCGTTTCTTCCACCAGACAAAACTCGTCTATCAGGGATTCAGCGACTATGAGGTAGCCATTCTGCTTGATATGACCCATACTTCCAGCCGGAAATTGTGCAAATCGAGCACGGCATCGCCTACCTGTCAATCTACTGCGTCGCCGAGTTTCAGGTTTTTTTTCAGAACTCCGGATCAACGTCCTCCTTTTAGCAAACGATTGAGCGAAAAGTGGAGAACAAATTCTTCGTCGTCGACGTGAAGCTGAAATGGTTAGAAAGCTGGCGATTCTGCCTGATTTTTTTTGTCGTTTAGGGACCTCTTGAATAGCGTCGTCTACCGAATGGACAACCCGCGACTGCTGCAAAAAGTTTGCCACACGAAGGTAGGACAGTTTTTAGGGGAAATCAATCGCTTCTTCAGGTCTACTCGGCGCACTCGTGGTACCCGCTGACACGATACCCCGTTGAAATGTCCACCGAACTGTGCGCCGTCGACAATTTGCCAATGTACAGCGGTATGGCTCTTTAAATCATTTCCATTAATCCATAAATTTAGGCAAAAACCTGAGCTCGATCGGCTGGAAGCACGGCTCGTTCTTCATCAGCAAGAAGGACGACTCGGACTGACACATTGACCCCGAAGTAATCGCTTGATCTCTACCATATATTCTCCTTTTGCCAACTCACTCTGCTGCCGGGTATTTGTAAGAAGCTACTACACTGGTACTCTATCAAAAATTACTTTCTTGGCGTTGATGTGATACTTGACGCAGCCTGTGAAATGTACTTTACTGGATTTTAACGAGCCTGTCTTTGCTTTTGTGACTAGGACTTGTTGACGAATTTGTATGGCATAAATTGATGAATCTTTCGACTATGAAAAAGGCTACACGACTCGAGGCTACAGCGACCCAAAAATCATTTTTCGACATGGTGTGGTATCTACTCCGATAAAGGAGCAGAGACTGGGATTGTCATGCTGTTGCGAAATGCGGGAATTGAATTGGGGACTGCTTTTTTGGCCTAGGCGTCAAATTTAGCGTGTTTTATAGTGTTTTTAATCTGATATTTGGCGTAGAGTCATTTTTAAATATTGAAAATGTTTGAAATACCTGAAATTTTCTTACGGTTATTTCGCCTGACCGGGGGGAAGACCAACTTTTTTGGATCTAATTTTGCAAATATAAATAGTGGTACTGTTGTAAACGGTTTTTGTTATTTATAAGCCAAAAATATCGATTTTTCCAACAAAATGGCCGATTTTCGGCAAAAAAAATATCGACCGTTTCGAAGCTTTTTACATAGTTTTTCTATCTGTAACATGTTTATTTTTTACTATAGCCACTAGATGTTTCTAGGCCTATACAAAAAGTTTTTGGTTGAGCTTCTTTTAGAAACAGCTAAAAGTCTACCCTTCTATTGTCGCGACATCCCCGGCCACTGGTTACGCGGGGAAATTCTCCCCCAGTCTGCTCCTCCTCATCTCTGAGCTATCGATCAGATTCGGGTGCTCGACCAAAACATTAGTGCAAACCTAATCCCCAAACGGGGGTTTATCCCTTCATTTTTATTGGCTATTAACCTGTTTAGGTCCCTTACTTTATTTAGCGCCCTTTTTCAGGATGTCCCTCGAAATACAGCAAAACGAACGGACCAAGCGATGCTTTGTCGAGCTGGAAAAACGGCTAGACGACCCGGAAAAGCAGCAGATTGTCGCCGGACTGGCGCAGAAGGATGTTTTAACGGTTGGCGATGTGAAGAAAATTCAGGTGAGCTTGGTACTTTAGTTTCAGAATGTTTTTAGGCCCTCATCCCTCCAAATTTCCCGGCATTTTTCATCCTGCTCAACGAATTTCGACGCGTGAGAGAGCTGGATTATCAGGTGAGTGTTTTCTACGTGAATTCCACTCAATTTTGTCTGCTTGTGCAGCTCTTTTGTATCGAAACGGGTTTTTACCTTTGTAGTTTGGTACTTGCGTGTTATCGGTGGGGGCTAGGTATTATGAGGTATCTAGAAATGCCTAGTCACTAATTGGACGTTGTTATATTTGAAAAGTTGAATCCTATGAAAAATGTTGCCCCCACGATAATGCGAAATTACCCGAAGATTAGATCAAAATTAGAATTTAATTTATATAATTAATCATTAGATTCGCAAGAGCATCAAAAAACGTTTGTTTTCAGGCCAGCCCCGCATTCCGCGCCAAAACCGAGCAGCTAAAACGCAAATTTGAAGACTATGCCTATCGAAAGTTGGTGGAAAGCGTCGACCCGGCCCAATCATACGGCGCAACCCCGTTGATGGCCGATTTTGGCTCGGATTTCCGGTCGATGAACCGCCAGCTGGGCACGGTCAGTATTTTTTCGGAATCAAACAAACTTTTGTTTTAGGTAATCAATTTCGCGATCACGGTCATAGGCGGGTTCTTTTTCGGCTTCAGCGGCGTCACCTACGCGTATCCATCTAGAGATTGGGATTTGGCGACGAGGTGTGTTTTATATCAGAAGATTTAGGTTATTTGCTAAAAAGCTGTGGATTTTTACACTTTTCCGGTAGAATCAGATACGCGGGACGTAAAAGTTAGGGTTTTAAGGATATTTGAACAAGATTTAGCTGTTAGTGACAAGTGTTAGCTGCTGTATTTAGTGAAAATCCATTTATGCACCTTACAGATCGCTGGAATTTTTGAAATTTTGATCGGATTCGGAAAATCTAGTCGACAAATACGTGTTTTGGTTTTTGTCTTTTAGAAACGCTCGAATTTTAGTCTAAAATTGGAGTCTTCATAGTGTTTTCAATAAACAAAATTGAAGTTTTCATGCTTAGAGATAGTAAAATACCAACTACAAGGTAAATTTTTTCCTCGTTGTAAATTAGAAAACTGGGATAGCCATATTTGATTGGGCTTGATAATAGGTATATTTCGTCGTCGAGATCAGGGCGTTTTTCAGATTCCTTATCGGCCTCGTGCTGGCGACGATCATCTTCTTTGCCGATCTGTACTTTCTGATCAAGAATATGGACGAGGAGCTGGCGCCGAGGCCGAATGCCGGGAAGCTTCACGAGGTTCCCCTGGATCTGAGGGCCCTCGCCGGAGACAAGGCTGCTACAAAGACCGCGTCAGAACAGCCAAAGGAAAAGGACACTGTAGCGCCGAAAGCAGTGCCGAGGAAAAGCCGAAAAGCGAAGAAGGACGACTAGGAAAATGCCGATTTTCTGTTTTTCTTTTCTTTGGTATTTCCGCGGGTGGAGGGAAGTTTTTGCTTACAATTAGGATCTAATTTTTTTAGTTCTGTTTCCTACGTAAGAAAAGTTTTTTAGATTGCTATTTAGAAAAATCGATTTTTGGAGCCAAAACGAAGAAAGCTTCGAAATTTACAAACTTTTCGGGGAGCTTTCCTGCTTTAGTTCTTTTTTCTTTGTAAGATAGTTTTTTTTTAGATTTCTTTCTAACGATTCCTAGACGTAGCACCTTTATAAGTTGTAAGGAAATCGTTTTTTACGAACAAAATGCCACGTTTTCAAGTTTCTAGCCATTTTTTCGACTTGGGATATCTTGATTTTACTAAAAATATTTTCTATGACGTTACTGCCCCCCCCCCCCGATAATACTCAAGATCCGGATTTCTAAGGCGTTGTGCTTGATCTTCCATGTTGCCCATACCTTTAAACGTCATTTGCTGCTTTTAATAATTTAATTCATGCATCCACTTTATGTGGAATCCATTCCATTCCTTATCCTGTGATATCTTTTCCTGGGCAATTTTTCTCTAGTAAATTACCTGTCTTTTTTTGCGAGCAGGTGCTGTGATTCCCGTCTGAATTTCGTGACTTCCATTTTTCGTGGCCGCTACCCATGCGAGGTTGTATAAAATAATTCGTTTCAGATGCTCATATGTCGTTCGCACCCCTGTCTAGCACATATTTTTCGCCGTTCGGGCAGCTCGGCTGCGGCCGGCATCGTTTATAGGTAAGCGGAACGAATGTCGGCTTCTTTGGCACTATCGGGGGGGGGGAGGTTGTATAGCTCCAGAGATGCCGCGGAACGTTATAGGATTTTTTAGTGTTTTTGGTAAAATATAACTTTGTTCGAACTAGAAACACAATCTAAAAACTTGCTAAATTCGAATTTCTCGTGAAAAATCTACCTTTTTTGGGCGAAAATCTATGCTTTTTGTATCATATTACTTAATAAAATTTGAAATTTGAAAATCTTAAAAAAATGTGCCTCCGCCCGATAGTGCGAAAGGAACGAAAGAATTTAGAAATCCAAAAATCGAGACATGGCCGAAATGCGATAAAGAAGCTCATTCTCACCATTTTCCAGCAAACCGGAGAAGTTCGACGTGGTCGTGGTGGGCGGCGGAATCGTGGGCTGCGCGACGGCGCGTGAGATTCTGCTTGAGCGGCCGAATCTGAAGGTGGCCGTCATTGAGAAGGAGGCCCAGCTTGGTCGGCTACTTTCTTACACGATTACACGTTAACAAGCGACGGGTTTGGCCGTCAATTTGTGTTCCGCCGTGCTCGATAAGCTTTTCGCTGAGGATCGTTTCTAACAACTTTTTCAGCGCCTCATCAAAGTGGGAACAACAGCGGCGTCATCCACGCGGGCATCTACTACACTCCGGGCAGCTTGAAGGCCAGGTTATGCGTAGAAGGTTGGTGGAAAAATGCTTTTTTTCGGCAAATTTTCGAATTTTTCAAATGCTTTTCTGATTTTTTTCAGGTTTTCATACTTAAAATTGAGTTAAAAATACTAAAACAAGATGGCCGGCCGATTGCACGAATTCTAAAATAACCTGAAAACCAACGTTTTTTTCAGGGATGAAGCTGGCCTACGAGTTCTTCGACCGTCGCAAATTCCCCTATAAAAAGACGGGCAAGCTGATCGTGGCCGTCGAGCCGGTGGAAGTGGATCGATTGATGGTTAGTCGCATTTCAGAATTTTCCAAGCCTAAAACGCTTTCTAGCACCTCTACGAGCGCGGCGTGCAGAACGGGGTGCCCGACTTGGAGCTGGTCGACGGCGACCGCATCAAGGAGTTCGAGCCGCATTGCAAGGCAACTTTTCTGGGTTGCAATTGATGGGAATTGGATTTGGATCTGCAGGGGCTGAAGGCAATCTGGTCACCGCACACCGGCATCGTCGATTGGGGCGCCGTCACGCGGGAATATGCCAACGACTTCCGGGAAAAGGGAGGCGAGGTGAGTGATTTTTGGTACAGGGCGCGCTGCAGAATCTAACCAGAATCTAAAATTTCGGTTCTTTAGGATTTCCGGGGGGGGGGGGGAAGACCCAAAATGACCAATTTTCGACTTTTTCAAACTTTTTTCTAACTTTTTTGAAAGGTTTTTCTACTTTAAATATAGTTAAAATTTACTAAAAACAATGTGAAAACACTTTATATTTGATTACTAGGTCAACCGGGAAAACCAGGAAAAATTTGGTTTCCCCGGAAATACTCCCCGGAAATCCTAAAGGACCAAAATTTCTAGTTTTATGACGGAAATTATACAGTTATACACTGCTACCTTCCTAATCGATTAGAATTTTTACACATACCAATGAATGTTTCAAGAAATCAGGTACTTCGGTCGTAATAACTCTCACGGTTTCTCAGTAACTGTGGATGATGATCTATTATTACCTGTTCGAATAAATAGTGTATTGAGACTTTTTTCGTAGTTAGTTTTTGATTGTTAGAAGTTACAAAAATACTTTAAACTCTTTTGAAAATTCGATGATCTTGACCTTTTTGGTCATTTTCACAGATTTTTGAGCGAGAATTCAAAAAATGTTGAGAACCTTTTAGGTTTTTTATAGGTTATTTAGAAACTGTGTGAAATACTATAAAAATGGTTTATATTTTGGCATAGGACCGTCAGGATGACTGATAAAAATTAGTTTCCCCCTGCTAACGATCCAGACCAAGCGGCGAATTGCTATCAAAAACCCACCATTTTTAGGTGCTCCTCCACCACCCACTCCGTGCATTCGGGCAATCCGGCGATCCGGAATATCCGGTACGGATCGTGTCGGACGCGGACAAGGTACGTCCATTATAAAAACAAATTATAACATTCCTTTAGGCCCCACTATTAACGAAATACGTGATCACCTGCGCCGGGCTGCAGTCTGACCGTGTCGCTCAATTATCCGGCTGCTCCAGGGATCCGAAGATTGTCCCATTTAGGTGAGAAGTCGCGCCAAGAAGCCGAAAGGAAATTACAGTCCGGATTCCGGACTCCGGAATTGGATTCGCCGATTTTTTAAAAGCCGAATTTTAGGGGTGAATACTTGCTGCTGAAGCCGGAGAAGCGGCACCTCGTCAAAACGAACATTTACCCGGTAACTACTTAAGAAATGTCTTTTTAAATGTCCAATTTTTACGTTATTTGCTTTTTTCCAGGTTCCCGATCCGAGATTCCCGTTCCTCGGCGTCCACTTTACACCGCGAATGAACGGCGACGTGTGGCTGGGCCCGAATGCGGTACCATTTTTGTGATTTTTTAAATTTAAGTTTATAGGTGCTAGCGTACAAACGTGAGGGCTATTCGTATTTCTCCGTGTCGCCGCGGGACCTGTTCGAGTCGCTGTCTTATAGGTAGCGTTTTTCAAGGAATTTTTATCTTTTTTTTTGCTTAGAAGAAATCGGTGTCGCCGAATTAATCAACAAAAATTGTGGGGAAACTCGCGAAATTTTGAAGCATTTTTCTCGAAAACCCGAGCCAAACATTTTTTGGATGCCTGGAAATGTCCAGTAACTTACTAGGAAGTTTTTAATAGTATTTTTAGTAAAATATAACTTTATTTCAACTAGAGAAAATTCTAAGCTTTAAGAAATCTTCGAAAATCGGAATTTTGGTCAAAAACATCCATACTTTACGGGAAATTCTATATTTTTGACATTTTTTAATCGAAATTTTAAAGTTTTTACCTTAGGAATAGTAATAAAAACAGTCTAGAAACACTTCCACTATTTATATTAAAAAATTGGATCCTAAGAAAACCCCCCCAGCTAATGCGAAAGGACCGAATGTTGATTTGCGGCTGAAAGACGGATTATGAATCAGTTCTGATTTGAAAATTTGGAAAATGGCTTGAAATAATTTTAGTAGCCGATTCTCACATCAATTTTTTTTAGCGGAATGCAAAAGCTGGTCGGCAAGTACTTCAACTACGGCATCAAAGAGTTCTACCGCGGCATTTTCATCCGTGCACAGGTGCCGAACGGAATTTTCCTGTATATGCCGTTTTTAGGTGAAGCAGCTGCAACGTTTCGTGCCCGAGCTCAAATTCTCCGACGTCACACGGTATAGAATTTTTTCTACGGTTTCGCACGTTTTTTTTGCTGGAGGTTAAAAAAATTCCTGCGGCTGTTTACAGCTTAACCTTGACAGCTTTTATATAGTTTAGAGCGGTAGCTATAGGAAAATACCTCTATTTTATAGCGGCCCATCCGGTGTACGCGCCCAGGCAATGGACGCCCAAGGGAATCTCGTCGACGATTTCGTCTTTGATGCAGCGGAAGGAGAGTGAGTCTTTTTGCCGGTTTTCATGGGGCTGTGAAGTGGCAAATTTGTCTACGGAGCTAAAAACTAGTAAAGTTTGTGTTTTTTAGATTTATTATAAGAAACAGTTTTTTTTTGTCAAACTTGACTCAAAGAATCCAAAAAGACGTTGATTTTCGACCAAGATTTCGGGTTTTTGATTTGTTTAAGAATGACTAGATACCTTTTTACATTAAATATCGTACTAATTACCACTATTAAAATACATACTATTACGTTACTAAGCATTTCGGCACTTATACACCCCCCCCCCCGTTAGTGCGAGAGAACCAGGCAAGAAATAACCGTTGTTTTCAGTTCGACGGTCGCATTCTGCACGTCCGCAACGCTCCGAGCCCCGGCGCCACCTCGTCGCTGGCCATCGCGAAGATGATCACCGAAAGAGCGCAGAAGCTGTTCAACTTTTAGCGGGGCTTCGGGGTATCGAATCTCCCTTCTCACTTCCACGTCCCTTGAAAATCTGCTCAGCCGATTTTCTCGCCTTGTAGTCTCCGTAGTGGCATAATTTAGCTTACGCATTTTTGTATATTCTAAAACTACACCTTATTTTTACAAATTTGCTGTGTTTCGTCTAATTATTTTTTTGCCTTACCGCTCCATTCCTGCCCACCGCTGTACCGTACGTGTAGTATTTTGGCGAGTTACTGTGTGATAAATTGAGGATTCCATCTAACGAGCGTCGAGCTGAGATTCTTGCGGATTTGTTGGGCTATCCTTATTTTATTGTTTTTTATTATTTTAAATCGCTTCGCAAAGTCAGAATTCACGCTGGAATGACCAAGGCAAAGTTGTAATTTTTATTCGTATAAAATATCGTTAAAATAAGCGTCATGCTCAGTGGGTCTCTCGATTCGCCTTGATCAGCACCAGCGCCATCGTCATCATGTATGCGCGCGGCCTTGCGATACTTTCGATTCGGGCTTTCCGGAACGCGGCACCGATTGCATCCGTCGGTTGTTCCTAAAATGGATTGATTCAGAGAAAAAAACACTAAAAATAAAGTAAGTTAAAGAACAATACAAAATTAATTAAAGGGGCTCAGAAGTCAAAATTCATGCGTGCGGGGATTGAACCTTCGGGTCAAAAAACGAAAGAGTCACTGCCGAGAAGTGCTAAAAAAGTTATTTGATTGCGAAAAAACGTAAAATGTTTGAGAAAAACCGAATTCTTTTTGGGGCGAAAACGACATTTTGAGTGGGCGGCGATTCCATGTCGTAATGCCTTGTAAGGCACCCAATCTCTCGATCTCGGTGATTCTCTGGTCAATTTTTATAATTTAAACGTCTGGAATGATCAAAATTCGTTGACGATTCCAAAAAATAGTATCAGAATTTTGAAATTCAAGCGTTTCCGCGTCCAAACAGAGGAAAAAGATCGTGCGGCGCGGTCGCGTTGCGGCCGCATCTGGCTATTTGCCAGGAATCACAGCAGGGGGCCGTGGACCAGATTTCGGAGCCCCTTTAACGACTGAAAAACCTACAGCTTGTTGGCAAACGGATCCTCATCCTCATCCGACGTTTCCTCGATGTCGACCTGCGTCTTCTGAGGCCGAATGGCCAATGGCGTGGGCTCCACCTAGGCGTTGAACTTTTTGGCAGATTAAAAACCCCGAAATTTTGAAGCAAAAAAATCTATTTATAGAAATTAAAACCGTGTAAAAGTGCATTTTGTTTCAAATTGAGTTTGAAATTTTTTTGGCAGGATATATACCTATTCCGGCATTTTCTAGCTATTTTATGAATGCCGTTCGAGAGACAATCTAAAGATATACAAAAAGGTTTATTTTGTAAAGTAAAATAGGTAAAATAAGAACTTAATTGGTAAAATAATTAAATAAAAATAGTGGTAATAGGTTAAACGTAATTAAAAATTACTAAAAATCATCGTAAATTAGGCTTTCCGAGCTGTACCTACCGGCGATGCGCGGCTGGCCAACAACTTGTCGGTCAGCTTGCCGGCCCAGTCGAGCGGCAGCGCGACGTTGATCTTGCGCTCGACGGCGATCCGCTTCAGCTCGCCCTGAATGTATTTTGTTATTGCGCCGTAACGTTCAGCCGTGCCATGATGAGTGGGTAGTCGGGCACGTCGGAGTACTGGAGCTTGTCGACGTATTGTATGATGCGCGAGAATTCGGAGGGGAACGCGGCGAAGACGCGGGGAGGGCCTGGAAGATAGCTTTTGGTTCTTTCGCATTATCGGGGGGTGGGGCAAAATTCGTTGTGGTATTAATCTAGAAATACCTAGGAATTTCATACGAAGCATCATCATAATGGTTTAGCAAAATAAAACTATATTTCAGCTACAAAACTATCTAAAAACTTTAAAAATGTATAAAAAAGTCACAATTTTGGTCAAAAACGGCCATTTTTGGCCGAAAATCAATATTTTTGTATTTTGTCAAAAAACCTTGTAAAGTTTCTACGTTTAAAGATAGTAAAAACGGTTTAGACTATTTATATTTAAAAATTCGTTCTCAAAAAAAACTCCCCCCCCAGATAATGCCAAAGAACCAAGCTTTTGCTTTCCTTTTCAAAAGCCTCGATTTTAACAGAAATCTCCCTACAAGTCAGCTGGAAGAACTGGCACTTGAGCTGCTTGACGCGCTGCCGGTCGGTGGTGATGTTGCGCCAGGGGAGCGCCGACAGATCGAACAGCTCGACGGCCATGTAGATCCACGACTCCAGATCGTCCTTCCGCGACTGCTCCATGTTGCTGTGGCAGTTGCGCGACGCGAACCGCACGGTGCCGATGAATTTGCACCAGAATCGGTCTTTTCTAAAAATTTGAGGTTGTATCTTTCGCATTATCGAGGGGGAAATCCCTAAATTTTGCCTGAAGTCCAGAAATTCCTAATGACGTCATAGTTGGAGTTTTTTTTTCTCACGTTTCACCGCTGGGCCGTTGCCGAAATCGTCGGCTAATGCCAAAGTCGAGGATGTAGATGAGGGATTGATAATTGCCGATGCCGCAGGCAAAATTCCCCGGCTTGATGTCACTGGCAACAAGAGGTTGAAGCAGGCGCGCGAAAATAGGAGTTACCGGTGGATGAAGCCGATGTCGTGCAGGTCCCAGATCGACTGCATCGTTTGCATGGTGGCTTGTAGCGCTGTTGAAGGGCTAAAAGGGTATTATAAACGGCGAGAATGACGCTTTAACTATACTTCAAGTAAAAAATTAGCTAAAAAACGTCCGACATTTTCAAAAAATTCGACATTTTGGTCCAAAACAGGTATTTTTGGTCAAAACTCTATGTTTTTGCTTCTTAAAATTCAAATTTGTAAAGTTTATACATTTAGGAGTGATAAAAACAATTTAGAAACACTTCTTATATTCATATTTAAAAAAGTCTATCGTAAAGAAAAATAGAAAAAAGTAAAAAAAATACCTAAAGTTGCCGCCGGTGCATTTGCGCCGTAAGTCGTCCAACGACAGCGCCACGAGGCCCATGATAATGTACTGGAATTGAATATGTGAAAAAATCAGCTAATTAGGCCCACCTTAAATTGTTTAACTTTCCCCTTGTCGATCAGCGGAACGAATCGTAATCTGCGTCCTGGATCTTTCACCTAAACTTTAAAAATTAGTTTCAAAGTTGTAGCACGTACAGCCGAGCACGCAGTCAGCACCTCTAATTCGATGGAAAGGCGCATGAAATCCGGGTTGTCGATGCCGTTCATCTCCGTTTTCATCGCAAATTCCGGAAAATCAAGAGTTCCAAACCTACAAGGCGATTTCTTACCTTGCTCGTCCCTTCCTGCCTCACCTTGTAGACATCGCCGAAACCGCCGGCGCCCAGTAGATGAACAACGCGATATCTAAAAAGGCCTTTAGAGTAGAATTTCCGGTAACGCACCGATTACTGCCGTTGTCGATCAGCGTGTCCTTCTTCAGCTTCATCCGCTCGAACTTATCGCCGCGGGCGACCTTGTCCTTGCGCTGGCGCTCTTCTAAAGAAACAAAAAAATAGGTAAGGGCAGGCTAGCAGCTATTATTTGAAGGCAAAATGACAAGCTAGCAGAGTTTCTTTAAAGCGAGGCTCGGAAAGCTAGCAGAGTTCCCCTGAAAGCGAACATGGCAAGCTAGCAGAGATTCTTTGTAAGCGAAAATGGCAAGCTAGAAGAATTTCTTGAAAAAGGAGGGCAAGCTAGCAGAGATTCCTGAAAATCCCCCACGGGAAGACGGCGGCTGCTCGAGCATCGACGTCGTTGCGAGCCGTTTCGTCCAGATGGCATTGTCTTGCTCTTTTTCTTTCTCCTTCTCTTTTGCTTTCCTGGAATGAGAGAATTAAGGCATGAAAAACCAGCAAATCATCCTGAAGAGCATTAAAAACTTTTTAGATAAATCGATTCTTCGACTAAACATGGGGTCCTTGACCAAATTTCCACTTTTAGAAAGTTTTGAAAGTTTTTTATAGTTTTTAAGTTGAAATATAGTTTTTGGTATTTCTAGACAAAAGAATTTTTGTCCCCCGATAATGCGAAAGAACCTAATAAACTCTCAAAATCAATAAAACGCACTCTCTGCTCGTATCCAACTTCTCCGAGTTGACCTTCGCCGATTTGCGGGGGAAGAATTTCGAAAGCAAAAAGTGCTTCCGGTTCAGCTTTTTGGACGACTAAAAAAATGGACGTCACGTGGAATTCCTTCGAAATTATACCTTTTGTTCGTTACCCGATTTTAACATTATTGTAGCCGAGAAGTACGTAAGTTAGAAGAGTAGAAAAATGGGGGAAATAACTTTGATACTCGCGCCGATTTGAGTATTTCCTGAATGCAAATTTCCGAATTGCAAATATGTCGATCCAACGATATTTTATCGCTTCACGCAATTACTGTAGACAACAAGGAAAAGAGAGATGGATACCGGTAAAATAGGGAGATCACAAAGTGGGTAGATGACCAGTGGACGGGGGGATAACCGTAACGCCTTCGACAAGTTTTTTTTCGTGTTCAGCATCATCGTCATCAGCGCACCAGCTCGTAGTACAACATGTAGGCCTCGGCGCGTTGCACATCGGCGAAAGAGACCCGTTGCACCTAAAATAGAATGAATTCCTAATTTATACATTTTTCCGATTCTATTCCTTCTAAACTAAAATTTGGGAGCTTTCGCATTATCAAGGGGAGGACTTTTGTCTCTCAGGAACTATCTTGCTAGAATAACTAGAAACTGTGATCCACGTTTTACTATTTTTCAAGGTACACAACAACTACACGCAACACAAAATTTTACTAAATACACAAAAAACGATTTTTCGCCGAAATTTCCAATTCCAAGATAATTTTCTGAAAGTTTTTGCGAATTTTTGACTACAAATATAGCCGAATTTTACTAAAAAAACTATTAAAATACTTTTTTATGTTACTAGACATGTCTAACACCATCGAAAAGCCGACCCCCGTTAATCCAAAAGAACCGAAGTCTCTTTAAATTACCTGCTTATCGTTCGCGTAGAACCAGTGGTCCTTGTGCTTCCGGTAGGTGACGTAGTGGCCAAAGTTTGGAGTGCCTCTGAAAAATTGCAAAATAATAAATTCCAAAGCTAAGCGAAAATTACCGATGTTCCGTGACGGCCGTGAGTTGATAGAGTTTTCCGGCGGCTTTTTTGAACGGTTGCGGGGAGCTTCTAAGAAATTCTATGTTTTTTTATCCCACAAAAACTTACACTTTTTCTGACGGCTCTGATGACGTTGAGGCCGCGGTCGATGTCGCAGAGCCCTGTAAGAATTTACAAAATTAAAAAGGTTCTGGACTGTTAGCGGGGGTCTTAGAATCCAATTTTTAAAATATAAAATGGCGGAAAAGTTCCTACTCTTTTTGAATATCCCTAAACGTAAATACTTTACAAAATACAAAAACTATCGATTATCCACGAAAATGGCCGATGTTTGCCCAAAATATCGACTTATTGAAAGTTTTAAGATAGTTTTTTAGAGCCGTTATGAAAATACTACCTATTAAACTACATTGAATTCCTAGATTTGTATAAAAGTTTTGCCCCCCCCGTTAGTGCAAAAGAACCGGATTTACAAAATTAATAATGTCTGATTTTACTAGGATTAAAAAATGATTAATTTAAAAACACCTTTCTAACGTGATCCGGCTGAAAATCTTCGGTCCTCAACGTTGCCCCGAATGCCACGTGCTTGTCCCATTTGCCCAGGCTGCCGTATTCGTAGACGATGCGCTCGATGCGGATCAGCAGCGCGTCAGGGAACTAAAAAATTTGTAAAAATGTTCGCAATGCAAAATAAATTACCAGAGTAATGCCTTGCGACGCGATCAAGCCGTTCGGCTGCTTGCACATGTTACAGGCGGCGCCGTTCCGGAATTCCGGGGCGAAATATTTGCGCAGCATCGCCTCGACGGTGACGAGCTAGGAGTTGGTGTTAAAATTGAAAATTAACTCAATGCTACCTTTCCATCGAAGTACCGCGCTCCTGACACGCAGATCGCGCTGAATTCTTCTTGCGTTTGTTTCTAAATAAATTATTTAGTTATTGAACTTGTCAAAATTCTTTCGACTTCAATAACTTCAATTAACTCAAATTTAATTTATTTAAAGTCAATTACAAAATTAGGTAATTACAAAATTTATTTAAAGTCAATCGCTTTATCGGGGGGGGACTGAACTTTTTTCAAAAGAACCTATAGTTAATTACAATTACGTAGGTAAGACATGACGATACCTAAGCTTCACCTTAAAACTACAATTCCTGCCGATGCACTGCAGCTTGAGGTGCATGATTCCGTAGCAGGGTGGGCTGAGCGGGTCCTTCAGTTTGTGCGCAGTGTCGTCGTTTTCGTGTCTAAAATAGGTATCAAGCTCTCCTTTAAAACCCATATGTTTGACGGAATTTTAGCTTCGCAAAGGCTTGTGTTATTTTTAATTTTTGGTGTCGTTTCCGCTCTTCCGAGCCATTTTACCAGTTTTTTCCGCTCTTTTTACATCAAAATTTGATAAAAATTACGACTTTACAGCTAAAACTGTATGAAAAATCACCGCCAAAGATTAATTATAATATTTTTATTTTTCAGAAGATTTAGATCCCGCGAGTCAAAATAAAACCACTTTTAAGACGCTAAAAACCAACCCAACAAACAACATCTCCGTCGACGTCGGCTTCCTGACGAGCCTTTCAACCTCATCGGTGGCTGGATCGAACTGAGAGCTCCTTTTAGGCGAAAAACTAACAAAAACTCACAACTCGGATGCCCTCATACAAGCTGTGCTCGGAATTTCGAGTCATCTCGTCGTTGAACAAGTGGAGAATAAAGTTGAACAGCTCGTGCACGTCTTGTTGCCCCGCTAAAAGTTGGTTTTCATACGGAAATCCAACCCTAACCCATATCCATCGTATTCGTCAACACTTGCATCGAGTTGATCAACGCGCCAGCGGAGGTGGAAGAGATTTCAGGATCGGTCAAGTCTAAAGCTCAGGTTTTGCGCGAAACATGAAATCTGCTTACATACAAACACCTCGCGCAGATCGTTAAAGAACGTGCGCTTCGACATTTGCTCAAATATCTCCTCTTTCTTCAGCCATTCGAGGAATGAGGGTAAACTGAAATGGGTTTAGTTTCAAAGATTCCTGTACACCTTGCCAATCCCTGCAACAGAGCATTGACGTAGCAGACCTGACCGTTGTTTTCCAGTCCCGGGATGGATGTCGTAAATTTTTCTAAAAGGAGAATCAGAAAAATGCGATTTCTTTACTTTTTCCAGGGGTCGTCGTCAAAAACAGGTACGCGACAGCGACGGCCAGGCTGCCGCCAAAGAGGTAGACGGGCAGTAGCTGCGGGGGTGGTGGTAGCATCGTCTCACAAAGCCAATCTGAAAAAATAATGCAAAAAGTTATTTAAAAACTAATTAAAGTTTATTAAAACGCTGATGAAACTGTAATTTTTTGCTTGGATGACCAATTTCCGAGACGACACTATACTCCAAAGCACCGTGTGCGGGCATGGGTGCCCGGATTTTGGTTGGGTGATTTATTTATTTTAATTTTTTAAAAGCTTTTTATTATAATTTAGAAGCCCGCAAAATATCACGCAATCGGTGGAAATTTGTATAAATACCCGTGATTAAAGAATCTATATGGGGAATTAACAATATACAGAGAAAACCTAAGATAACGGCCTAGGATGTCTTTTTCGGCGTAATACTTTTTTTTGACTTATTTCTTGGGTATTGAGGTAATTTTTCTCCAATTTTTCGATGGAATATGAAAGCGCCTAGTTCAAATCATTGAAACAGATGGATTTTAGGGACTAAACCACTTTTTACCTTATTAGTGAAACGAGTGCCCCTGGTTTTCTTGCCACTTTATTAGGCTATTTTCTGTGTTTGATATTAGCGTTGATGTCTTATTTCTTAATCCACAATTTTCAGGTTCACCTCACGATGGGCAAATTCAAGAAGGCGCTCAAAAACAAGGAGGCCTCCTCCCAGCTTCGCCGGAATCCCTACGATCTGGTGGAGCCGGACCAGAGTCGCGAACCACGGAAACGAAATGGGAAGCATTTGGACGATGAGATGCCGGCTTCACAGGTGCTTTTGGACCGGATTTGAGCTATAAAACCGGGTTTAGCATGTCGAGAACAAGATGGCGGCTCGGGTCTTCAGTCAAGCGCAACGTCAGCTAAAGGAAGAGGAGGGGAAAACGGCCGGCGGTGACGATGTGAAGAGGTAGAAGATCTTCTCATTGTCGATTCCTGCTTTTTTGCAGAGTTTATCAACTCCCCGGAGCTGAGGACCAACTCGACGCCGAGGAATTTGAAGACTTGAACCCGGATGAGTATGATGAGAAGGCAGTGGTAGGTTTGAGTATATTTTTGGCTTATCTCGTTGGATGTTTCAGGAAGTCGACCCGAAAGACGAGGAGGATCTGCGGCGGTTTATGACACAGAATGTCGAGAAGAAGCAAACGTTGTGGGAGATGATCCAAGATCGAATCGGGCAAAAGGAGGTCGATGCCGATGGGGAGCTCGATATGCCGGAGGACATTGAGGTCCGTTTTTCCTATTTTGTAGTTGTTATCATGGGGATCTTTAGACCTTTAGACCGCCTCTAAACATACCAATTTCGCAACAAGCGGCCCAAAAAGAGCCAGAAATGCTCAATAATTTAATTTACTAGACTCGTCAAAAATATTTTTATGACACGGAAATCTCGGAAACCAGGAAATCAGCCAAAAAGAATTGCATTTGGGCCCCCTAACGATCTGGCAAAATTTCCTTTTTCTAGATCCGCTCGCTCGAGCCCGAGGTCGTCGACGTCTACCAACAAGTTGGACAAGTCTTGGCAAAGTATCGCTCCGGCAAGCTGCCCAAGGCCTTCAAGTACATCTGCAGTATGGAGAACTGGGAGCAGCTGTTGTAGTGCGTTTCGTTTCGACTTTCCGATTTATGCGATTTTAGTCTAACCGAGCCGGATAACTGGAGCGCCGCCTCGATCTACCAGGCCACCGTCATTTTCTCGTCAAATCTGAACCCAGCGTCGTGCCAGCGGTATTTCGGAGCCCAGTATTTTTAAGTTGTATTTCCAGTTTTTACCATCACGTGCTCCTCCCCCGACTCCGCGACGACATCGACGAGTACAAGAAGTTGAGCTTCCCGTTGTACCAGGCCCTCGTAAAGTCGCTGTACAAGCCGGGCGCCTTCTTCAAGGGTCTAATTATGCCGCTCTGCGAGGTAAACTTTTTGGTTTCAAAGTTCATCTGCTTTTGCATGTTCGCCTTAGCGGAGAAGGCAACCGATTTTTTGCTTGAGGATTTAATTTTTCTAGTAGAGAGTGAGGAATTATTTCGACACCGCGTTGTACAATTTTAAGGGTAAAAACTGAGCAATTTTTTGTTTAAGGCTCAAAAATTGGATTTTTCGACCAAATTTCAAATTTTCCATTTTTTAAAAATTTGAAATGTTGTCGGATTTTACTAAGAAACGCTTTTGAACCCGATAACCCGTTTTCTCTAGTCCGGAACATGCACTCTTCGAGAGGCCATCATCTTCTGCTCCATCATCCAGAAATTTACGATTCCAATTTTCCATTCGGCCGCTGCCTTGATCATGGTAGGCTTTTTGTGTCATTTCAGACCTTATTTTACAGATCGCCGAAATGGAATATTCCGGCGCAAATTCCCTATTCCTGCGCACCCTCATCGACAAGAAGTACGCCCTCCCGTTGCGGTGTATCAAGGTGCTCGTCGATCATTTTGCCAGGTATTTTGAGGCTCGATGATTTCGATTTTTCCCAGGTTTAAATCTAACACTGAACCCCTTCCCGTCCTTTGGCACCAATCGTTGCTCTCGTTCGTGCAGCGCTACAAGCTCGATTTGACCGAGGCGCAGAAGAAGGATATTTATTCCCTTGTCCAGGTTAGTGGCTTTTGATTTGTACCTAGTACGAGAAAAACCGGTTCTGGTGCGTTAGTGAGGGGTGACCAGGGAAATATTTTTTCGATGATTTCTTTGCTCTGGTATGGTAGATTAAGTTATTTTCATCTGTAATTCAACTCTCGGTATATTTTTTGATTCACTCTTGTAATTGCGTTAACAGAACGTCGAAAAAATGGCAAAAATATCTCGAAAACCCCGGGTCAAGTAGAACATTGCCCCAATTTAATTGGGCTATTTTGAAAATGTGTTTTTGATTTTTGGAAACGCATTTGGAAACTGCAGGAAATTAAGAAAATAAACCCGTTTTCATAAGCTGAGAGAATGTTCAATTGATAACTAAAGCATAAAAATCTGACAATCCGCCGACTGCTAGACAAAGAATCTTTCTGGTGGAAAACCCTGAATTACAGACCATTTCCAGGCCCAATTCCACTACATGATCACGCCGGAGATTCGCCGCGAGCTGCAGCACTCAACGGCTGTCCCGAGAACGGCCGTCGTCGCGGAAGAAGCGTCGAGCGGTGTCCGAGTCGTCGACGCGAAGCCCCGGGGGGAATCGCACGATGGAATTCTAATTTGGTTGTCGCTTTTTCGCTTTCATTGTTTTCTTGTTGATTTTGTCGTTGGTTATAAAGAGTTTTTGGTCGCACCGACTTCTCTTAAACTTTGCTAACCTGTACTTTTTGGAAAATCATAATTTGGAATGGTTGATTTTCCTTATAAAACGAACTCCCGCGCCAGCTTCAAAAAATGGTTTTAGATTGCAACCTCCAGAAATCCTATAGAAATGGCGGCTCTATCCCAGTAACGTGGACCATGTAAGGAATCGTGGACCATAAATAAAATCGTGGACCATAACCGGAATCGTGGACTTTAAAAAAAATCGGGGACCTTAAAAAAAATCGTGGACCGGTAGTCAGAATCGTGGACCCTTGGTGAAAATCGGGGACCATAGATTTGGCCGTGGGGGCAAAAATTTGGCGGCGTTCAAAATCGTGGACCATAGAATTCCGTCCTGAGCTGAGTTATGGTCCACGATTCTGAACATCAGAAAAAGGCTAAATTGTTCGGAAAAACTGTGTTTAGCTTCCACAGAGCGGCCAATGTTTGTTTTTCACACCATTTTTTGCTGCATTTCACATTGTAGCAATGGGAACACAATTCCGATTTTACAGAATGCCGATTTTGCGTCCTTTTGCCGAGTCATTTTTCATTGCATTTTTCTTTCGACGAATCCTAGTTTTTCGTAATCGATTCCGGGGGGTTCTAACGAAGTTTCTAACCTTATTTTCTATACAAAAATCATACCAAATTCCCATAAAAATAATCTCCCCTGGCAGGTAACGAAGACTGAATTTTTAACGACGGCTTCGAGGTTCTTGATTCAGGGTAATTCCCTAGCAAAATCCGGGTTTCGATATTTCAAAAAGTATCGGGGTGTGTCAATATCGAAGGCATAGGTTTTTCAGAAAAAATGGACTACCAAACCCTAGGATTCATCGGGAGGACAAACGTTTAGCGCCCTGCAAACAGACGCAAAATCGGCATTATAAGAATCGACATTCTAAGGATCGGCATTGTGTAAAATCGGCATTCTGAAAATCGGCAGGCTGTAAAATCGGCATTCTGTAAAATCGCCATTGTGTAATCGACATTATGTAGGTAATTCCTCCGCTAAATCTATGGTCGAACCCCCCACCTAGTGATAAGCCCATTGCTACAATGTGAAATGCAGCAAAAAATGGTGTGAAAAACAAACATTGGCCGCTCTGTGGAAGCTAAACACAGTTTTTCCGAACAATTTAGCCTTTTTCTGATGTTCAGAATCGTGGACCATAACTCAGCTCAGGACGGAATTCTATGGTCCCCGATTTTCACCAAGGGTCCACGATTCTGACTACCGGTCCACGATTTTTTTTAAGGTCCCCGATTTTTTTTAAAGTCCACGATTCCGGTTATGGTCCACGATTTTATTTATGGTCCACGATTCCTTACATGGTCCACGTTACTGGGATAGAGCCGAAATGGCTAATTTCCGTTCGTCCGCTGCACCACGATGTACTACACCTGGTTTTAGATTTCATGGATTCAATTTCAGCCGGCAATCCGGGATTTGCGGCCGAATTGGGCGGCTGTTCCGCCCGGCCACGAGGGTGTTACACCCCCATCTATCGCCACGGTGTGCCTCATTTCTGACCGCCACTAGGAGAGGAAGAAGCGACTGGTGAATAAGTGAGTGCGACTCCGCGTTCTGAGTGGCTGGCAATCCGCCACACACCAGTTGCGCCATCCCCTCCCGCAAGGTGGTGCCAATAGTTGTGACGGGCCCTCAGCCGGGGAGGTCGTAAAGCGTTTGGTGGCCATTGGCATACTACTGGGGTGTATCCCCGGGCGTCTTCCGCGTTTTAAGCTGTTTCCGGCAGGGTGTTGGGGTGGAGCTGCTCTTTTTGTAGGGGTTTACAGTAGGCCGCGCGGAGTTGAGCTTAAGTTTCTTACTGTAACCGTTTTTTGTTGACCGTGGGATTTCGATACGAGAGATATAAATGCCTATCTAGAGGTTTTTATTACTTGAAAACAATCCACCCATTTTTTTCCAGCTATCCCCCCTATTTCCCGTGTCTGTTCGCCTAAATGTTTTCGGGCGGTTTGGGGTATGGCTTCTTCTTCTTTTTTTGCGTGCTGTAATTCGCATTCTTTTGTTGGGGAATGCGATGTGAACGGCTGTTAGCCCGCCGCGGTTGGCCACGGTTTAGAGGGGCACAAACAAGAAAAAGAAGAAGAAAAAAAGGTAGACGCCCGACTATAGTCTCAATTTACGGCTGCAGTTGACTCGTACTTATTAAAGGGACTCTCTATTTCTCTCTCTCACTCTCTCTCTCTGTCTCTCTCTCTCTCTCTCTCTATCTCTATCTCTCTCTCTCCCTCTCTCTCTCTTTCTTTCTCGCACTCTATCTCTCTTTCTCTCACTCTCACTCTCTCTCACTCTCTCACCTTCTTTCTCTGCTCTCACACGCGCTCTCATTTTTTCTTACTCATCCGCCTATTTTACCCTTTCCATCTCAAGTTGAGATTCTCAACGCTTTCTCAACGCTCATTATTATAATATTTTTATCGGTTAGTGCCCATTAGTTTGAAACATTCTTTTTCCGAAAAAACTGAAGTTTTGGCAGTTTTTCACGCTCTTATTTCATCCTTGAGCTCAATAAATAATTTAAATAATTTGAGCCTAAAAAGAAAAAGCTACAAGTGCAATGATTTTTCAACATGAAATTAGGAATACCACAATGCTGCAAAGTCGTTTTATTTAATGAATTTTCGAGAAATTCTGCGTGTCAGGACTTTTTATCTTGAAACTTTTTTCGAAGCACCGAAATTCGAAAGATTTTCTCAATTTCCTTTTTGGTTAAGAAATAATATATTGTAACGGCTTGTTATGATAATAAGTAAAACCCATTAATTTCATTATTTTTGCTTTTCGTAATTTTTAAACGTTAAATGGATGTTTACAAAGTTTCATACGGTGCTTCATTGATGATTTCACGACTGCTTCGATTATTGTTACAAAAATTCGGTCCGGAACGACTTTTGCGCTTGAAACATGATTTTAAAAATCGCGCTAATTTCACTAATGAACGAGTGGTTCTACTACGGTTTGAAAATTCTGCCTTTGAAGGCCATTTCTCTTGAAACTTCATTTTCAAATTCGCTACATTTGGATAAAATTTCGATTTTTCTATCGATCTATTACTGTTTGTTAGTGACCTGGCAATTGACTCTACATTGTTTGATAAAATCAGCCTCATAGGACTTTTTCTCTTGGAACATCATTTTCAAAATCACTAAATTTCAATAAAATTGATATAATTACGACTTGATAATGTATGATTATGATGACTTTTTTTGTATGATTTTACTTATTTTTTACTTATGAACTAGTTTTTTTTTAATTTCACGAATCTAGGATCGGAGAATTGATCGGCTTCCGGCAAAAAGAAGAGGTAATTTTTTGAAACTTCTTTTGGCAAGAAAATTAAAGTGAATGCGGTCTGCTGCGGAATGTTTTTGTTCCGATTTCATTTTTGCATTACTAACCCCTCGAGAAGAAGTCATGCTGTGTTGCCGTTTTCAATGTCCTCCCGAAGGTCTCGCTGTAATTCGAAGACAAAACACTTTTTCTTCTCTTGAATTTAATGGAATAATCGATTATATAATCTTGACTCCAGTATTGCTAAAAAAGAAGTAATATTTCTAAAGTTATTTGAATTATTATGGAAGAGCCATCAGTGGAGAGTCGACGATCCAGGTTGGAAATATTTATTTTCCGAAATCAGTCGATTTTAAAGGCGATTTAAAGGAAAAGTATTTCTTTTTGAGACTTCTGGAAAAGATAAAAAGCTTTTTGTTGCAAAATTTTATTTTAAGGTTCTTTTGCCTTATCGGGGGGGGGGGGGAAGGGGGTGGCGGGAACATCCGAATTATTCCCAAAGGTCTCCAAAAATGGTTAATAACGTACCAGTAAGTATTTTAATACTGTTTTTGCTGAATATTAAGTATATTCCAAGTAAAAACTATCCAAAAACCGCTTAAAAAATTTTAAAATTCGCAATTTTGGTCGAAATCGGGATTTTTGCCATAAAATCGATCTTATTGGCGTTTTCTAATAAATACCAGATGGTTACAGTCGCTTCGCGACTGCAACCATCTGGCCTTCGGGCTACCCTACATGTCTCACTCCACCACATCCTTTGCCACCTCCAACAATACCCCCCCCCAGAGCCGAAATCCCCTTCAAAAACTACCTAAATACCTTCCTGGTGGCTGCAGATAACCCCCATGGCTGAAATCCCCTTCAAAAACTACTTAGATTCCATTCCGATACTTTAAATGATTTAAATAATAAATTAACATAATTAAAAAGTATTAAAAGTATTAAAGTCCCCGTCAAAAACTACCTAAATACCTTCCCGATGGCTTCAGATACTTTAAATAATTTAAATAATCAATTAACATAATTAAAAGTATTAAAAAGTATATTAAAAAGTATTAAAGTAAAGAAAGCGATCTGGGCGCACGAAGGGGCCTGGGGAAGAGGGGCGAAGGGAAAGGGGGGCGTGGCCTCCCCGGAGAGGGGCCCCCACCCCTTTTACTAAGGAAAAACTTTCAAAGTTAATTTTAATAATTTAAACAAAAACTTTTTCATAATTTTTTATCAGTTTGGGGGTTTCTGACGGCGCTCTATCCGAATCCGAAGAGAGCTAAGCTCTAGCTCTTTTCCCCTTCGAGTTGAATTCGGCTTCGGACAGACGGACAGACAGACAGACGCGTCAAGAAAATTATTATAGTTGATTTGTAACATTTTCCTTTTAAGAACATTGAAAACAGTTTAGATATTCTTTCTTTGTTAAAAATAGGAAAATTGATCCCCCCCCCCGATAATGCGAAAGCGCCGGAGGCATGACTTCGTATGACTTTAAGAATATTTTTTGGCTATTCAGAACGTAAATTATTTTAGCTTTTACATCTAACTGATTTTACACAATAGTGAATTTGGATCAATAAATTAGTTTATTTAAATCAAGCTTTGCCTCTAAATAATAATTTTTTTACCCTGAACTGCTCGAACTTGAAGCCACCTGGTGCTCGAGCACTCGCCGGAGACGCAGAGACGGGTTGATGAGCTGGCGACGATCACGTTGGAGACGACGCAGACCAAGGCTGAAGTCAAGGCCAGGGTTGCGGACGTCACGTCGAATTCAAAGCCCGGCTCGCCGAGGCCTGGTATAAAAAATGTTTCTGAGAAAATTAAAATTAAATCAAAATGAAAAATGAAGCAATTAAAAATAATTAATTTTATTGAAACAAAATAAATCTCAAAAACGGCAATTCCTTTTCTTTTTAAATTATATTTTCATTGCTAAAACCATCATTTAATCATTTTAGGCAATGAAACATGAAAACAGAAGGCAAAGACGAAAAAGTGAAAAAGATTGCCGGTGCGGGGAGTCGAACCCTCGACCTGTTTCTTGGAAATGGCTGTTTTAGCCACCCGGGCATCGTAATAAATTTGTAATAGAAATTAAATTTTTATAAGACTTAAAGGGATGCCGACGGCATAGTCAATCGATTACGCGCTGGAAAGAAAATGTCTCTGCGCCTCTCCCCAGGGCGCGCTCTCTACCCTGTTGGCTACTTGCCAATTTGTTGATGGGGGGATCGACACATGCCGTCGGCAGCCCTTTAAGCTTATTTTATACTATTAATTTTATACCTATTAACAACCGGAATAGAAAAAAAGGTGTTTCCAAAAATTTTAGTTTATTAGCCACAAATTTATTTTAGTTTATAGTTATTCAGTTTCGGAGAATTAATTAATTCATATTAATTTTTAGCCTTTTTGTTAAATAAAAGAGGCTGCTTTTAATGGTATTTTTATATATCATATTCAAAGTTAACTATACTATTTAAAGTATCTTATTTTAGTTTTTGTTATTTCAATAGTTTTTTATTCGCTTAAGCAGTCCAAATCCCGGAGGGTGACTCTTTCAACTTGCAATCCGCGCATTTGGCCTCGATTTTGGGAGAGGAGGCTGAAAAGGTTTAGTAAAAAGACGGGAGCATTTAATACGAAAAATCAGGAGGAAAATCCGCGGAAAAACGAGCTGAAGCTCGAGGCGAAACCCCAGGAGAGTCGGAGTCCGTTTGCCGATGTCACTCACCCAGGTACTAATATTTTTTTCATGTGCTTCGCGTTTCTTCCGTTATAGCGGTTGATTGAAAAGCTTAATCATATGATCCCGTCGTGTTTCTAAAATTAATTAAAAGTTTCCCTTATTTTTTATTTTTAAAGGGGTTGTTCATATGTTTCACGTTTTTCCGGTTCCAACGTGGAATTCTTGAACCTAATACGGCCCGCCATTGGGAACCGAAATTTCATACTATTGAAATTGAATTTAATGATATTCCATAATGAATTTTGAATTTAATTAATATCAATTTTTACGTAATTTTCATTATTATTATTATTATTAAATTATTAGTGCCATAATAATAATGAAAATTGCGTAAAAATATACGGAAAACCCCAAAAATGCCAGGCGAAAATGCCGAAATATTGAAATGTTGGCATTACGAATTTCGACATTATGAATTTCGACGTTATGACAGAAAATATCAATTATAATTTAAATATAGAATTAAATAGACGGAAAGGCACGCTTTGCGTATTGTGAGCGCGGCAAAAATTCTTAGGAATTCATTAGTTCACCTTTCAACTAAATTTTTTGTTTGATTGATTCGGCCTACAATAATGTGTTTCTTCTATTTTTGGTTATGACTGATAATTTTGGGTGTTAATGAAATCACTCTTCGGTTTATTACCCAAAATAATTACAGGCACATGGAAGGCGGGCGCGTTTCTTGTCACATAATTTAAAGGAATTCATTGGCCCTATTTTTCGACGCTGCTGTGGGTTATATGGGTCGGTAAAAATGTTAATGCAGTTAGCTTTATAAGAGGAGTAGAGGAGTAGTTTATAGTAGAGTTTCCTTGGATTAGGAAAATATTATTACCGGACATTCCACGTGTTTCACGTTTTTCAGTTATTAAATTCGATTCTATGCCTGCATTTTGCGCTCATTGGGAATGGGAAAAATAACTAATGGGACGCGGCATGGAAATCCCCATGAAAAGCCACCTTTCACCGCCAAATTTTAATTTCAATTTGTTTGAAAATCATGCTACACGAAATTCCATAAATTGCGTGTTTCATATTTTTTTAACTTTAGCAGGGAATCTTGGATATTAATCCATCCAACGTGGGTTTTTCAAAAAAAAATGAATACTAGGCCGGGTGTCGATACCGATTTTGATGCCTAATCTTTGACTTTTGATGATCAGCCAAATCCCTTTAGATCGATATTTTACTGGCTAATTTAAATTTCAAATCCTTTTTAATTTTCAAACAAACTTGGGTGGAGCAAATTAGAAATCTCCACCTTTGTGATTATTTTATATCACGTCTTTTTGGGCTGCGATTAAAACGCATAGTGTATTTTCTGATTATCTATAAAATGTTCTGTTTAAAAACCAGCTTTTTGAATCCATTTGCAACGATATTATCTTTTTTTTTGCTATAACATTATTATATTGCATTATTATCGGTTGCCATTAAAACTCGTAGTATATTTTTGATGCTCTGTCAAATCAGATGACAAATCCTCTCGAAAAAATCCCGAAAAAACGAAATTTTTCTGACGGCGGGTAAAGTAAACCGTTGCCTACAAATGTTTCACTTTTTTGGGTTACGGAACGTAATTTAGCGGGTTAATTTTGTGTTTATATGTAGCGCAAATTTTTTTCTAAAACTTTATAAACCCGAAATTAGACGATGAAATGCCCGAGCCGTCGTCAATTCCGCAATCCCCAAAAATCGTCGAGCCGCAATTCTCGCTGGAGATTCTGCCGAGCCATAAAAATTCGGTGCGCGAGGATCCGGAATTGTTGCGGAATGTGGATGAGGTGTGTGTGCAGGAATTGGTTTGTAGCCCTTCTCTGTTCCCTTTCCTTTCGTACTTTGTAGTCTGTAGCTGCAGTTTTTGCTTGTTACTTCGTAGCCTTCTTTTGCAGACCTTGTAGTCTGTAGCCTGTTCTTTTCGCCTGCTTCCTTCTTCTTTGATAGTTTGTAGTCCGTAGCCTTTCGTTTTTGCTGTGGAGTTGAGAGTTTGTAGCTTGCAGTGTGTCGCCTGGATCAAATTTTTTACGTTGTTTTGCATCTCCTGGCGTGTAGTTTGTAGTTTGTAGCCTGTCGCTTTTGTAGTTTTTTGTATTCGGCGCCTAAACGCGTGGCATGCTAATTTGACAGCTTTTAAAGATTAAAGGACTAGTGAAGGCACTGGAAGCCGTTTTCAAAGGGACCGGGAGGTTCTGGCGTTAGTGGGGGGGTGATAGCCTCCTACCCCGCCCCCACGTTAACGAACAAGTACTTTCCTTTAGCTTGCCAGTCCCTTTGATCGGCAGTGGCCTCTTGTCACAATTCAAAAAGGGGCATGGCCTGAACTCTGCCTTCGACGGCCCTTTAATCCATTTTTCCAGCTTCGAATGTCCCTGATTGAACGGCTCCGGCTGCGTGTCGGCATTGGAAATGAACTGTATAGGGCCACACTGGCCGAGCTGTTCGCCACCGGATTCCTCGTGGTCGGTTTTTAAAGGGGCCGGCAAGTCTGAAAAAAACAAAAACAACTTTTTATTTGATGTCGTAATCAGTTTAATCGGGAGTGTTTTCCTCAAAATTTGTTGCTTTGAAAAATAAGTATCTTTGAAACATTTAAAAAAGCTTAAAAACCTACTACTTGAAGATAACATGACAATAGTAGTTTCCAATCAATTTTAGACCAATTTAGAGCTGAAACATATTTTTTATAATAGGTATAAAGAATAAAGTGACGGTTTTCTAGGGTTTTAAATAGTTTGTGCAAAGTGACGCGCGCTTAAATAAAAACGTAGCAAAAACTATTACTACACCGTCTTCAGTTGCCTTTTTAAATGAATATTAAAGCGTTGAAAACGGGGTATTTAAAAATGTTCGCCAAATTCAATGTCGTAATCGGCTAGCCCGGATTTCCCTTTGCAAAACTAGACGTTTTAAATTGCCAAAAGTAGCAGGATACTGAAAAAAATGGGTTTTATCCATAGAAGACTTATGTGATGCCTCGTTCCTTTTAATGTGCGCTATATTTTGAACAAAAAGTTATGAAAAAGCTTGAAAATTTCGAAATTTTGGTTCTTTGGTCAATTCTAATTTTTAATCATTTTTTAATTAAAATTTGCAGCAAAAAATTCTGTAGGACTCCAGATAACCACCCCCAGCCGGCCCCCAACTTTTGTATCTGCGCTCCCTGTTCATCTACAGATGTGTAAGGAATACCAAAATGTTCGTCTTGCTCGGGCGAACATTTTGGTATTCCTTACACACCTGTAGATGAACAGGGAGCCGAGACACAAAAGTGCGGTGCCGGCTGAAGGGGGTATCTGGAGTTGAGCCAAAATTTGTAACTTTAAAACTATTTTTATTTCAAAACGATGACGACATAATATGACTTATTTGCTGTCGTTCTTTCTTTACTTTTATGTTCTTCTTCAGTTTGCCGGCACTTGCGTGAATGCGCAGCACGTACTGTCGAGTGGACGATACAATGCGTGGATTGGGGTATGCGTCGGCTGGGGACTCGCCCTCGCTTTTGCCGTCCAAATGGCTTACAGGGTATCTGGTGAGTATTTTAAATAAATTTTTTATTTTATTTTTTATTTTTTATTTTACATACAAAATTATATTTTAAATATATCAGGTTGGAAAGAAAGTAATGGCACAAAATCTTTAAACCGCTTTAAAAACCCGTAGGAACGACCGATTCGCAAGTTTGATATATGGTTTGGTAGATCTTCGGATGCTCTATCACCGGCCAACCCTCAAAGCACCCAAAAACTAATGTACGCGAAAATACAGGCCTCAGAAGTTTCACGGAAAATTAGGTGAAAGCTTCTAAGCAAGATATCTCTACATAGAGGCATTTGCATACGATACCTTTAACACCAATCGATAGCTCTCGAGGAGTAGATATCGATAGATGTTGAGATCATCAAAATCGGACACTGGATGACCGAAATATGGCCCCTAGAATTTTGGTCCACCTGTTAGAACTTTTCTCGAAATCCCATACATTTTGGCCTGCGCGAGCCAAAAACTGCTGCGTTTGCTTCAGCTCCCGAACCAAAATCCAGAAAATGCATTGATTTTGGAAGGACCATATCTCGGCCATCCAGTGTCCGATTTTGATGATCTCAACATCTATCGATATCTACTCCTCGAGGGCTATCGATTGGCGTTAAAGATATTGTACGCAAATGTCTGTATGCAGAGATACGACGCTTAGAAGCTTTCACCTAATTTTCTGTGAAACTTCTGAGGCTTGTATTTTCGCGTACATTAGTTTTTGGGTGCTTTGAGGGTTGGCTCGTGATAGAGCATCCGAAGATCTACCAAACCATATATCAAACCTGCAAATCGGTCGTTCCTACGGGTTTTTACAGCGGTTTAAAGATTTTGTGCCATTACTTTCTTTCCAACCTGATATTATCCCAGTATAAAAATAGTATATTCCAGTTCCGTTCCATTTAAAACTAATCCTCTTACTCTACATCCAAATACTCACGCGTCCTGAAATTATCATGACCAATTACACCCCCATCATGCAATTTCCTTGAAACATAATTTCGCAATAGTTTTGACTTGGTTGAACAAGGATCTTTTGCATTATCGGGGGAGGGGGGGGTAGAACTTTTTGCATAATTTCAGGAATGCTACTAACTTAATGGTATTTTATAGCGTTTCAATCTACAAAACGATAAAAATAAATCGAAAATCGGCGATTTTTGGTCCAAGGATAAATTTTTCGTATTTTTTAATGGAAATTCGTACAGTTTTTATTTTTATTTTTCTAAAATTAGGTAGGTTGTTTTATTTATTTTTCTAAAACTTTAAAAGCTGTTTCAAAAAATTGGAATTTCGGTAAAAACCGGTGCTTTTAGGTGGAAAAATCTAAATTTTTGATATTTTGAAATAAAATTTGTCAAGTTTTTACGTTTAGGAATAATAAAAACAGTGTAGAAACACTTCCTGTATTTATATTCGAAAAAAATGGATCCCTAGAGAAATTCCTTCCCCCGCGATAATGCAAAAGAACCCATATTCACATTCAGGCGCCCACCTCAACCCGGCCGTCTCGTTTTTCCAGCTCACCCAGGTGGGTTTATTTTATTTGTTTTTGTTCTCGAACAATAACGCCGATTAACGCGGCTTTTTTCCCCGAAATACCTACAATATAGAAACATCATTTTCTAGGGAAAAATCTCGCCCCTGCGCTTCATCCTATTTGTCATCGCCCAGAATGTCGGCGCCTTTTTCGGGGCCGTGCTCACGTTTTTGGTGTATTACGGTAAGTGGCGATAGATTACGGCACGGGCAGCTAGCAGAGATCATTTAGGGCCTTAAAATTACGCAAAATCGGTTTATCCCTATAAAATTGTTGAAAAGCAATGTTTTAAAATTTCGCTGGGATTGGGCTGTTCGGGAAAAAGTAATTTGTACGCGGATTTCGGATCAATAATTTTTATGTGTCGGCAAGATAGTAGAGATTATTGGGGAACTCTGTATACAAATTTATAAAAAGCAACTAGGACGGCTGGCAGAGACTCTTTGGGATAGTCAGTGCGCAGTTCTTTCGCATTATCGGGGGAGCCGAATTTTCCTGCTAATCCAGAAACGTCTAATAACTTTATCGTAAGCATTTTAAACGTGTTTTTAGTAAAATCGAGAAAACCATAAAACTTAGACAAATTAAGTCGAAATTTAGATAGAGATCCAGATTTTTGTGTGTTCTTATAAAACGATAAAAACAAATTTCTGAAATACAAGCTAGCAGGGGTGAAAAACACTAGTTCTGGTCGCGAGCTAGCCGAGATTTCTGGAGAAACCCTAAAATTTTCGTTTTTCAGACAAAATCAACAGCTACGACCGAGGGCGTCGCTTCGTCACCGGCGCAAACCGGACGGCCAACATCTTTGGAACGTTCCCCGAGCGCCATCTCTCCGTGTTGGGCGGGCTTTTTGATCAGGTCCGATTTTTATCTTATATTTTTCGCTGGATTTTTGGCATTCTTAATTGAAAAAGGGGACGCTTATTTGCCATAAACTCGATTTAACCGATTTAGACTCTATCCAAGCTGTTTTTTTTCAAATGGTTTTCAAAAAGCTGTCGTTGCGCTGTCAGGATAGTCGTGAAATTCCTAAAAATTGCGTTTTTTTTGTAAAAAACTGACGAAAAAAACATCAGAAAAGCTCCCCTTTTGCCAAGTAAATTCCAGTAAATTTTCGGGATTTTGACAATCGATAGATGCCTAAATCATAAAATCTTCTGCGGCTGGCTAGAAGCGGAGGAAACCGCGTAACGCGCATGCATCGCGATCATTCGGTTTTCCTGCGAATTCAACCTAAAATGACTTTTGAAGCGAAACTTGTGACCTTTCAGGTGGTCGGCACGGCGGTGCTGTGCATGCTGATCGCGTGCGTCGTCGACCGTCGCAATCGCATCCCGCCATTCATGCAACCGGCCTTCATTGGGACGATCCTGATCTTGATCGGCATGACGCTGGGTAAAAAAGCTAGAGAAACGGAAAATAACCTGAGAAACGATTGCAGGAATGAACGCCGGGTACGCCATCAACCCGGCTCGCGATTTCGGGCCCAGGCTTTTCACGCTGATCGCCGGATATGGATGGGGAGTGTTCAGGTGTGAAAATGGGCTCTAAAATAGTTAGAAAAAAATTAACAACTCCTCAAATTTGGCTTAATTCGCTGCTAAATTGTAAATTAAACCTTAAAAGCGTTTGCCGCTTGCAAAGGTCTCTATTTCATGCGGAAAACTTACAAAACCGAGGAGCGGAAATGAACGCTATAAGTAGAAGAACCTCCATTTTGCAGCTACAATCGCTACAAATGGTTCTGGATCCCGTGGGTGGGCCCCATGATCGGGGCGGTGATCGGCGCCTGGCTCTACGAGTTCTTCATCGGCTTTCACATCCCCGATGACCCGGACACGTCGTATATCCACAGGTTTGGAGCGAGAGGAAAACTTTTTCATTTAGTTTCTAACGCCTAAATGTGTCTAAACAAAAAAAAAGAGCAAGAGGTTTTGCAAGCCTTATAGAGCTCGAAAAACGACGTAAAAGCGGCACAATATTCAGAATCGTCGACGACCGCAACCCAGAAGGGAATCTCCGCGAAATCCACCTCATCGAGACGAGGCCGTAAGTTTGGATAATCCGACCTAGAGAATTAAAAAGCATTATTAGTAAAAAAAACTAAATTGCAGGGCCAGCGAGCGCCACGATCCACCACCCCCGCAGCAGATCGCTGCCCAGTCGCAGAAGCCGACATCCTATCGGAACCTCTGAACTCGGCGCTCGCCCCTCACATCACAAATCGCATAGCTTCATCTACTACGATCTTTCGCATAACCCGGCCCGAGTATGAGCTCTCGCACTCTTTTGTCATCCTCTCGTCAGATTCTACATGGTCCCTTGGAGGAGCCACGTTTCCGCTTGTAGATTTTCTATTGATTTCCAAAAAGCTGTATTAACTGTACCGCAGATCTTGCCATGCCTTTTTCGATAACACCATCGACACCTCGAATAAAAATGGATTTATTTTCTCCGAGAACAATGGCATATGTTTAAGGTACTTACACATAAAATCGAAAGCTACAGTTATACACCTAATCGAGACGGTAGTAAACGGCAATTTGCGGGGTTAATAGGTCCACACGTCGGCGTGAGGGTTCGTCGCGAGGATTTGCTGAAAAGAAAAGCATTAGCGTCGCCATTGAATAAAAAATTTTGAGGAAATTTTTTGAGCTATTTGTGCCAGGTGGCCACAAGGGCGCTAAAAAAGCTTGCCGGATCGGTCTGCATCAAAAAAAGACAGTTTTCTGGGCTAGTTTTTTTACACCAATCCGAATTTAGCATTTTAGACTACAAGAACTTCGCTTTAGACTACAAATTACAAAAATTCGACGATGGAAATTTTTTCCGCGTATCGTAACGACCTGAGGCCTTTGGTAGTTTCTACTCTAAAGTTAGGTTCTTGTCGCGCAAAATCATTTTATAGTTTAAAAACGTCAAAGTCGAATTCAACGTACAATACTAGCAAAGAAACCCTGTTTGTAGGTACCGCCGAGCGGGCATTTTTTAGCAACCTTAGGGCCATCCAACAACTCCAAAATTCTCTCCAACCTTGCGCCGCTCTTCAAACATTTTGCTGTGACCCTTCATCATCGAGGCGCGGTGAAGACAGACCTGGTCGTAGCAGGAGCCTGAAAAATTTTTATTAGCCTCAAATAGACCTCGGTTCTGGGGCTATCGACACGAATAAAATTCTTACCGAGGTACCAAGCGCCGGCGAGTCCCGCTAGCAGCACGCGCTTGTCCCAGAGCGATCGGCGCACCCAGTAGCTCACGGTGAAAGTACCCATCTGGAAGATGGAATTATGGTCTCGACAATGCCTCAGCGGACAAAGTGAGAAAAAGCCACGACATCGATATAGAGCCGTCACAACGGCAAAGTCACGGAACCAGAAATTATGCAGAAAAACTTTATCGACATGACCCGAATTGTGAGCACTACAATAAATACAGCCTAATTTAGAAGAATGGCGAGAATCATGCTTGTGTCCGGCCGAGGAGGGCTTTGTCGAGGTTCGATTGCCTGAAAAAGAGGGTTGAACGAAGCATTTTGGAGCGCTAAATCGCAGATTTTCCCGATTTGTGCTGAGAATTTGTCCAGTGCCTCTCTGTGGCAAGCAGGAATGCAAAAAAGGAAAAGAGCGAGCGACCCGTGACGTACGTTTTGCGTAATTAACACACAAAGCCTAAATTCGAAAGCTATGTAAAGACACTCACTTTCCATTCAACTTCCACTCCCTCGTGTGGTTCCAGTCGAAGAAGATGAACGTCGCCGTCAGCGCCGGCCACAGGTAGATCGAGATTCGTTTCCTCAGCAAGTAGCCGGTGGTCAGTGCTGCCATCTGGAATTGAATAAAATTTCAGGGAAAAACAGCGGAGAAAGTATAAAACAACTGGGTGAAAGCCTCATCATTGTGAATTTTTACGAGTAGAAAAAGTTATCCATCCAGTAAGTGTTGAATAAGATAATAATAAATGTAAAATGAAAATCTATGGGATTTGAAAAGTTCAAAAATCTAATTTGTCATTATGATGAGCCTTCACAAAGATGGACGTTCGGAGCGGGACAGCACGTGTATAAAAAGATGCTATATATGATTTGACACAAATGAGAAAGTAATAAATGTGAAAAGAAGAATTTATTTAGTTTTTAGACTTTTTACAACGAATGTTGGGCCTTTTGTGCGAATTTTCGCATCGAATGGGCTACGCGCCGCTGCTATGCATACGGGATTTGTGAGAGACCATGGCAACGGCGTTCGACGGCTTTTCACCTGCCGCTTTGAAAAAATAAAAACTAAAACTAAGTTTTGTCACCAAAATTGTTTGCTGAAGTTTTATTTTTTTCACAATATCAGTAGGTAGAACGAGACGGTTTCTTCAGAACTTAGGCTTCGTTGAATAGAGCAGTAAATAAGGCGCCGTCAATAACAAAGTCTGGCTTGTTTTATGATACTTTCTAATTTTCTGGAAACTTAAAGACCATAAATAACTTTTCTTTTCATTTCTTTCATTTTCCCGCCTCGATTCTGCGTAATAATGAGCAATTTCGGCCTAATTATCTCTTTTTCAGCATGACGACAAAGGAAAAGGAGCTCGACACAACCGGCCTACTCCCCCCGTTCCAAGGCGAAAAGAAGGTGGAAATCATCGAGACGCCGGACACGACGATGGTGACCATCATCTTGCACGAGGAGGACCACACGATGGGCAACTCGTTGAAGCACATCCTCTGCAGCATGCCCGACGTCGAATTTTGCGGCTACAACGTGCCCCACCCGCTGGAGGACAAGATTCTGCTGCGCGTGCAGACGAAGAACGGCGTGCCGGCGAGACGGATCCTCGTCGACGCGTTTAACCATTTGGAGACCATCTTCACGCAGATTGGGAAAATGTTCGAGACTGCCTACGCGAAGAAATAAGTCTAGTATTCCACGTTGATTTTCCAATTTTGTTGTAGATTACATTCTTTGATTTTCTATTATTGAGTCTAGTTTACCCGTCCCAATTGCCGTTCTTTTCCATCGAATTTCCTTCTTGATAATTGACTAATTTTTACAGAATTTTCCTCTATTTTGAGCCTTCATGTTCCTGTTTTAGCTTTTGTTTGTTCGAATTATCCTCGTTTTCCATTGCCCCCACCTCCCCGCTTGATACGGGTCTTTTCGTTTTCGCCTGCTTGTTGATTTGTCTGTTGTTCGCTAATAAACAAACCTATTTCAGGTGCGCCTACGATGGCGTTCACATTTGCGGCCTTCTGCTATTTGATCGCGCTGATCGCCGTCGCCTTCTGTATCTTCTTCGCCATCTACACGGTATTTTCATATTCTTAGCATTTTTACGATGCGTTTAGGTGATCTGTATCGATGAGCTGAAAACCGACTACAAGAACCCTATCGAACAATGCCGGAATTTGAACCAGGTTTGTTTTTTGGAGCAAGATTTGAAAAACTTTTGTAGCTGGTCTTGCCGGAGTACATCATCCACGCCGTGTTCACCTTCTTGTTCCTCTGCTCCTGGCAGCCGTTCTCGCTTCTCATCAACACCCCGCTCGTTGCCTTTCACGCTATGAGGTATAGTGAAGAGGCATTTTACTTATTGGGCGGATTTCACTATGCCGAATTTTCACGTTGCTGATTTTCATTGTTTTTAAGGTGTACTGGCGCAGTCATCGTGTAGAGAATATTTATGGTGACGGAAATCAGCGTAGTGAAAATTCGAGATAGTAAAAAAATTCTGTGTAATGAAATTTCGCGAAAAAATGGAACCTGACAAGATTTTGTTCTTTAGCTACGTTCGACGACCGGTGATGACGGGCCCCGGCATCTACGACCCGACGCGCATCCTCAACCGTGCCGAGCTCTCCCACCACATGCGCGTGTCATGGATCAAGCTGGCTTTCTACCTCCTCTCCTCTACCACTATCTCTACGCGTGAGTTTTTTTATCCGACGCCTCGTTATGGATCTTTAGCAATACCGGGGGGGGGGGCCATGTGTAAAGGATCAACGTTAACGTCTGAAACGTTAAAATAGTGCAATTTTATGTCGAAAAACACGCAAATTTTGCCAGAAGAAGGAAAGCAAGTATTTCTAAATTGTGTTCGCCATCCAAAAACGTAGAAATACTACAAATTTATATAGAAAAAAACACAAAAACGAATTTTTTATCCATATCCTCAGTTTTTGAAAAGTGTTCGCGTTTTTCCGCTCCAAGTTCACTTAAACTTCACGAAAATACCTGCTATTACGTTACTGGGCATAGCTGGCGTTCTAGCCGAAAACATTCGGGGTTTCTTGAAGAAAGTACTGTGTTTCAGAGAATTCTGGCGATTCCGGGGTTAGATTCGGGACCTTAGTATCAGACTTTTCCTGACGGTATGTTCATTTTCAGGATGATCTACACACTCGTCACCACCTCCTGAATCTCTACCGACTTGCACCACTACCGACTCGCCATCCGCCACGTACCATATTCGACGGCCCTTTTTTTGTGATACGAGTAAACAACGTACTTATCCAGTTGACCGTTTTGTTCTTTACATGGCAGGCGTACCATTTTAGCTAAATAGCCTTAGATTACAATCGAGCGTGGTTCTGGCTCGTTAGCGGGGGGGTGATTTTCCCATTTCTTTATTTTCACGCCCCCGCCAGTGAACTAGCTCCAGGTTCGGTAAAAAATGAACGCCGACGCGCCCAGATAATGCTCAAATTCTTTATATTTGAGACGTGTTGCTGATCAGCTTTTTGCTGGCCCGTGCTTTCACACCTCCGGGCCCTCGGCTATCTGCCTGCCTGGAAGAACATGGAAAAGCGGCTTGCCCCCCGCCGCCCCGTTGATAAGGAAAGCTTTAGGGACACGTCTGTTACTTTTTGGCATACGTCTGTTATTCTTGTACTTCGTGAGGAGGGGCTTGGATTTGAAACTTCTAAAATTGGAGCTCTCCTAAATGCCGCGGACCTACTCGATACGGACAACCGGGCGAACCGTTTACGATGAGCTGCAAGCGGCGATTTATCCGATCTATAAAAAGGCTGGGTTGATGGGGGTGCTGTTTTTGGCAGGTTGGTGCTGGCAGCATTTTGATGCATATTGATAGAAAATTATAAAAATGAAGCACGCACAAGGTGGGGAATGGAGAGGGGTTATTTTGGCGATGGCTATTTGTTTAGAGGCGATGTAATTAAATATAAAGAATTTCTATAGCATTTCGCAATGTTTTTAATATAAAAACGTTTTAAAAATTTATAAAAGGTTAGAAAACGTTGACTTCTTTGCAAAAATCACAGAAACATTACCAAAGCTGCTAAAGATTTTGATTCATTGCTATGCAGCCAGAGGCTCACTTAAAACCATTTGCGTTGTTTCCGGGAGCCGAAATGTTTCAGCTAGGTGGGGATCGAACCCGCGTTTGAACGGAATAATTCAGTGTTGTTATCGTCATGCTGTCATGAGATAAAATTGTAAAATCTTCTAGCTTTTTTTGGCTAAGACTCAGAGAGAATACGCGTGAATAAAATGGATTTTTTGTATGTCCGGCCGGGGATCCAGATTTTGTGCTTTGGAAACCAATGTTTTTATTTATTTCAATTTATAAACAGTTTTTAGTATTTCAGAGCATAAGGATTTTACAAGTTTGTGTTAAGAGTGCAAAAATTTAGTTTTTTTCGACCAAAGAAGCATTGTTTTGAACAGTTTTAGCCTTTGCTAAATAAAGAGAGCGCTAAAAATACTTTTAGGATCTGTATTGAGAGTCGTTTTTTCATCGACCATCGATTTTTTGAGAGTTTAATGTTTCGTGTTCAACTAGCGTTCCTGTTTGTAGGATTTAAATAATCGGTACTCCGCTTGTTTGCTTGCTCCGCTTGTTCTGCGTTTCAAGTTGATACAGTTATTTCTGCGCATATATTGAGAATTGGGCAATTTTACTTCCTTTTTATCGGGCTCACTACGCATAATTTTGGTATTAGGATCCCTAATGGTTTCTGAAAGCTTTCCCTACTATTGTATTACAAGAAAAATAAATGAAAACTCAGGATTTAGTGTTAATCGTGGGTGTGCACTGTTGGCTGGCCATTGCCATCGTGCACCGCTTCGCGACGGCCATTTTCCTGCTCGTGTGTGTTTGTCTATTTTGGGTGGGGCTTCTCGCCCATTTCTACGGGCATAAGCTGCCTGAGGATCCGTATAGGTAGGTTTTTCAAAACAAGATTTAAACGGATTTTATATGCTTTAAACTAGCAGGTTCTAACAGCATTATGATATTTAAATGGTTTATTTAGGTAGTTTAAGTAAATTCAGATAGAAAATGCTCTTTTAAATTAAACGTTTAGATTTGGTAAGTTTGCAACTAGTCAAATGTCTATTTTTACTCACCAACTTTTCTTGAAGGATTGAATGCAATAGCCGAAAACTGAAGCGTGAAAATGACGAAACAAACGTTTTTTTAGTTCTAAAAGTTTTGGTGCTCTTTTTGGGCTTTGTAGTAAGACAAACTTCTGATAAAAATCGATCATTTGGTTTCAAGGAATTAGATCAGTTGTCCGAATTAACGAATTAGCAGCGCAAAAAAACACAATATTTCAAAAACATTTTTTTGGCGTGAAAAAGCACAAGGTGTCAAATTTTTTTCTAATAAATACAGAAAAAGTGTTTCTAAACTGTTTTTTACTATTTCTAAGCGTCAAAAATGTACAGATTTTAATGAGAAAATAGAAAAAAATATAGAAGTTCGGACAAAATTTCCAGCTTTTGCGTTTTTAAATAGTTGTCCCAATTGAAATATAATAAAAAAATTACCTAAAAATACTATTGAAACACTTGATTTTACGTTCATATGATTTTCTGGACTTGTAGGGGAAAAAATTACCTGACAAATTCCCGAATCTACAACGACAAATTGGACATATTAGCCCAGGCAAGGACCTAACAGATTTTGAAACTCAATTTTTTTTTGGAAAAAATTCCTTTAGCAAAGTGGAAGCTCAACTTTCAAAGTACAAATGGCTACCGTATATCGCCGCGTTGCTAGCGCTCGCGGCAGTTACGGCATTTGTATTGACGCAGGTGGGCGTAATTTTCTGTAAGAATAAAATTATTATTATTAATCAATTAACTAAATCCAATTTTAGTCAATCCACTCTCGGCCTCGGCTGCAATCATTCGGGTCGTTGATTTTGATCCTAATAGTTTCGATCTTGTTCTCCGACAACCCGGGCCGGGTGGGTTCGTTGAGATTGTTTTTATGTCTAGAAAAATTCATCCAAATTCCCAAATATTCTTTGCCAGTTGCCTCCTTTTTGCTTCCCCGTTTAAACCCCCTCCGCCCCGCTAATAGCCCAGCACCGAATCTTCAAGCTAACCGAATAAAAAGCTTCGGGCCTTCACCAATTGCGTTTTTTCGGAAGAGCTCATGTCACAAAATTGTGAAACATAGATTTTTGAAATTCCCGCATGCAGAAAAATGCTGCGAAATTCCTAAATATTCTCTGCCAGTTGCCTTCTATTAGCTGCCCCGTTTAAAAAATTCGTTCCCCCCGCTAAAAGTCAAGCACCGAAATTTTGAGGTATAAATTTATTAAATTTTAACTAAATTAAATTCAGTTATTATTAAATTTTTAATTTTAAATCAAATTTTTTTCTTTTCGAACCCTGAATTCCAGATAAAATGGCGTCCCGTAGTTTGTGGTATCGTGCTACAGTACTTGGTGGCGTTGGCGATTTTGAAGTGGGAGGCCGGCAGAGGTAGGGTTACTAAAACAAATTAAAATTTAATTAAACCTTAAAAATGAATAAAAAAATATGTTACGATTCTCACCAAAAGCTCGATTGACACACAACGCCTGTTGTTATTAAAGATCTCATCGGAAGACGATTTGTGCCTCTTCGTGAAACACGGAATTTTAAAGATTTATTTTTCTAGTGCTCACTCGTAAATTCGAGCCGTAAGAAAAAACGTAAAATATATAATTTTTAAAACACAGGTTTTTAGAAGCATTCCGCTTCGTCATCGATCAAATCGTCTACTTTTTGGGATACACGAGCGCCGGGACGAATTTCGTGTTTGGCTACATCCCGGTGCCGCCGAATATTTGCGGAATGGATGGGCCATTTTCGTTTACGGTATTTTTTTTATTAATATTTATTAGGTATCATTTTATTAAAAAACGGATAGACAAGGTTAATCCAATCCAAATAATTTCATACAATCAATGGCAAGCAGCGAAAAATTAGTGAAAATTCGGAACCCGGCCTTCCTTGATTTTTTAAAACTTAAATTTTGTATGGATTGCTAAAACGGAAATAATGTCGTTATTTTTATTCCGCCTAATATTCTATTTTTAAAAATTGGAAGATATCATTATATAAGTAATAATCTCTCAAGCTATTTTGCTAAATTGACTTCGATATTTTAAATACAACCAGGGTTGAAAAGCCGCTTCGCGACTTTTCAACCCTGGACCCGTCTTGGACCCCATGCTATTCCGCCCTTTGCGTAATTGTCCTTCATTCAGAAGGCAAAAAAAAATGAAAAACAACCCCGTCTGCCTCTTTATATAGACGACCGCCCACTTCCGGTCTATGCTAATTATTCCTAACAAAGAGGTTTTTACAAAAACCTAAATTTAATAGCGAAAATGGCTAATTTTTGAAAATCTGATATGTGTGCAGTCATCCCTAGACCATTACGCACCTAATGAAGTATCATACTTAGTCTAATACCCGTCCCTTCTTGAGATATCCTCTGGACAGACAGACGGAAGTGGATGCAAAGTGGCACACACACATAGACACACAGACACTTTTTTTTATATATACAGGGTGTCCCAAAAAAAATCGACCCCCCTCTAGCGGACCGCAGAAAGCTCGGATCGGAATGATTTTCACACCATTCGAAAGCCCTTCAAACGGTGAGAAAACAAGCGCCTTTGGTTTTCCTAAAAATTTTAGCCTTCGCTCGATATTCAATGATTTCTGTAAAAAGCGTAAAACCAGCATCGTCCTGTTTGCTTTAGCAAGCAATTCACATGCCGATTTTGCATAAAATCTGCAGTTTTCATCGATTTTGGCTCTAAATTTAATGTATTAAAATTCCCATATTGAAAAACGAAAAGTGCTTGTTTTCTGCCTTTTCGAGTGCTTTCGATAGATACCTAAATCGTCAAAATCGGACATGACTGCGGCCCGCTAGAGGGGGGTCGATTTTTTTTGGGACACCCTGTAGTAGGATTACATATTAAATACAATTACAGATAGCCTAAAATTGACGAGAAATCAAAAAATTGAAAAAAGGTGAAAAATAACTCCGGGATATATACAGCTGAATTACAGTAGAAGCCGGATTAATCTTAACGAGCTTTTCTAGACATTACTTTTTTATGAAACGTTAAAGTTTTGCTTGCAGATGGGGGCGGTTCAGGTCATTAACAAACGATGGAGCCACGATAGTGATATGAAAAAATGAAACACTTTTTTGCAACTTTTTTTAATACATTTCCAGTCACTGCCAATTCTCATCTTCTTCTCGGCCATCATCTCGGCGGCTTACTATTTGGGATTTGTGCAATGGACGACCAGGTTGGCCAACAAGTTGAAGTTGTAATTTTAGCTAGTTGTAGGTTGTAGTCGGGAATAGATTCATTAAAAATGAATATAAATACCGTGGTTCTATGGTTTTTTATCTTAAAAATACACCTAAAACTGATACGAAAGTGCCGTGAAAATATTGTGTTTTAGCAAACAATTAATTCGGGTTGGATTTTTCTGGTGCAATTTGCATAAAGTAGGTAGTGTGAATTCATGAGTTTTAGGCACTTGGAAAGTCTAGTATTTGGTGGGTTTTTCGATCCCGAAAATAAGCTTAAAATTCCTTTCGCTTTTTGGTATCTAAAATTTATGTAAATGCTATATATTTGTTTATATTTTGTTATAGAGCCGTATGGAATTGCTGGGAAAAATTGTCCCCACCCCCCGCTAACAGTCCAGCACCGGGTTTTTGATGTTTTGCAAAAACAGCTTAAAAACTTACAAAAGATTGTATAACTGGAAATGGCGGTTTTGACACAGTAAGCTAAACTGCAAACTACAGATTTTAAAGCTTAAAATAGCGACTACAAGCTTCAACTTTTGAGAATGATGGCCGTTCTGCTGCAATGGACGATGGGGACGACGAGCGCTGAATCGTTGAATGCAATGGGAAGTGTTCTGATTGGTCCAGTACGTTTTTGAGGGTGTGCGAGCAGCTAGCATAGGGTTTTTAGGAATTTACTTTTTACTTTCGTCCTTTCTTGATATCATTAAATTTTCCAAAAAAAATCTGTGTTTCAATATTTTCTTGGAGTCAATCGGTTCGGTAAAGGCTAATTTGCGACGGGATGCTGTCGGTGACTTGGTGAGCTTGAAAAGTGTTTGGTTTTCGGTTAAATCAGCCCTTTCGGAAAAGGCTAATGTAGCTTCTGCGTGTATTATTCCGTTTAGCTTGTAAATTCGGTACCGGACTGTTCGCGGGGGAAGCAATTAGCCGCAAATACCGAGGATTTTTTAGGAATTTCGGCTGATCTCGCTGAATATAAAAAATTTTGTATAATAAAACTTATCTATGTTTCAAAATTTCTTAAAATTCGCTCTTTCCGGAAAGTCCAATTCCGTCTTTATTTTCGACTTTTTTGATAACATAGAATTTTCAAAAAATTTCTATTTTGATAACAAAAGAACGAGCCCATTCGGAGAGGTACACATTAATGCCAAAATCCATTAGAAGATTGTTGCAAATCTGCTTTGAGAACATAAAATTCGATTTCGCTTTCGCTCTCTCTGTCCAGCTCTCTCTCTCTCTCTCTCTCTCTCTCTCTCTCTCTCATTCTTTCTCTCTCTCTCTCGCGCGTGTTCTCTGTTTTTAGCGCTCTCTATCTCTCGCTTTCCCCTCTCGCTCTCTCTATCTCCCTCACTCTCTCACTTTCAATCTCTTCTCCCTCTCCCTCTCTCGCCCTCTATGTCTCTTTCTTTGGCTCGCTCTCTCTCGCTCTCTCTCACGCTCTCTCTATCTCTCCCTCACTCTCTCTCTCTTTCTCTCTCTCTCTCTCTCTCTCTCTCAATTAACCGAAGAATCCAAAGAGATGTCGACGAAATTATTGCATAAAGGTACAACATTTCGTCTGTGTTTTCCACTAAAACATTAAATTTTTTTGCCAGACAGACGGCGCTCTTCTGATGCAATTCGCCCTGCCGTCGATGACGTACAGCGAAATCGTGGCCGCACTGGCGGTTGGTCAGTGTTTTGGACTTTTTATTCTTAGTTTTATTTGATTGAACTTGGCCAAGTGAAGGTCAATTAAAGAAACATCCAACTCCCAGCATTTGATGAAAAAGCAAAAAGCATCGTCGCGGCCGGGGGTCGAACCCCGACCTAGTGAGCGGCAAGCGAATCCACGCTTTAGGAAACAGCCCAGCGATACCGATTTCATCAAATTGAGAGGTTTCTTTAAATTTTTCATCGGATGTGAACTCCAGCTAATAATCGTCGTAAATATTTTAAACTATTGGGTTTCTGAGAAAACATATTTTTTTTTCATTTGTCGAGCATGGACAAACCGGATTTTCAGGAACCTAACCTACCTATCATTTTTCGAATTGACTCGAAATTGAAATGTCGTCTTCTAACAACGTCGACTCATATTTTGTGAAGATTAAATGGATTCCCGATTTTTGTGATCTTTTTACGTTTCGCAATTTATTATAAATAAATAACTGATTAAAAATAGATGAAATATGATATGGAAATTCTACAAATATTTTTCAGGTTATTCAATGATCGATGGGTCGCTTTTTGCGTTGTATATCGCATTCGGGGCCTGCCCGACACTTCTCCTCAGCGCCAATGTGATGAGCGCTCCCGCAGTGTTAGTTAGTTTAATCAACATTCAAGGAAACTAACTAAAAACGAACGTTTCCATGTGTTGTACTTACACAATGAAACATAGATTTTTCCTTGGTAAAATCAATACATGAAAATCCACATGTCTGCAAGTAGCCTAAAAAAATGTTGCTTCAACATTTTGAGGGCATCTGGCCGACATTTAGAGCTTAGTCTCGATCAATTTGGTGCCTCAAAGGATTAAAAGGCCGTTTGCCAGAGAGCCGAACTAGGCTTGTCACAGTTTTTTTCGACCCCGATTTTTTGATGCCATATGAAAGAGCATGGTCGAATTAGTAGGGCTGCATAGTTTTGAATGTTTAAAAAGTTCATTTTTGGGGTTTAAATGGACGTTAAAGTTCACTACCTCTAAAAACTAACTCGAAAACTACTTTACCAAATTCGCTGAAAATTTGTGAAAATACCTAATTTGGGGCGGGGATCATTTTTCTAATACATTTCAAATCATGAAAATGGCCGGAACATCAAAATCTCGCGTACTCAAATGAGTTTTTCAAGAATTACTATTTAATAGGAAGTCGTCGCCACTCTAGAAATACGTTTAAAAGATGCACAATTAAATTTTACATCGAATGATGTGTTTTCCAACATGGCGACAGATTCCTATTAAATCGAAAAACGACTTTCAAAGGCACCAAAAAGAAATAATTTGCGTATTTCTAAACAGAAAGACAGTGTTTCGTAACTAGAAACCAAAACAAAGCTATTGCAAAAAAGAGCAAAAAGAAATTCGGTTTCTAAAAGGGGGCTGGGATTGAACTCGGGTCGTTCGCCTGGGGAGGTGGCGGCGCCCACTAGTGCCTGTCCCCAGTGCCCCCAGGCGGACCATCACGGGTTCGATTCCTCGCCGAGCCCAATTTCGCGTAGAAACGATATTTATTTTTGCTCTTTTTTTGTATCAGGCTCGACTTCGCATCAATATTCGATTGCATGCCTCCGGTTGTGACAAAACAAAGCTATCTATGTTTTTGAGCTGTTTTTGCTAATTTTAGAAATGTCATTTTTTCGATTTAATAGGAAGCTGTCGCCAAGTTAAAAAACACATCTTTCGATGTAAAATTTAATTGCGCATCTTTTAAGTGTGTTTCTAGAGTGGCGACGACTTCCTACTAAATAGTAATTCTTGAAAAACTCATTTGAGTACGTGAGATTCCGTTGTTCCGGCCATTTTCATGCTTTGAAATGTATTAGAAAAATGATCACCGCCCTAAATTAGGTATTGTCACAAATTTGCAGCAAATATGGTAAAGTAGTTTTCGAGATAGTTTTTGGAGGTAGTCAACTTTAACGTCCATTTAAACCCCAAAAATGAACTTTTTAAACATTCAAAACTATGCAGCCCTACTAATTCGACCATGCTCTTTCATATGGCATCAAAAAAACGGGGTCAAAAAAACTGTGACAAGCCATATTGGGGACTGTTCGGGTGAATCGCGGATGGCCTTTTAATTTCTCTAAGTATAACAATTTATTTTAATCAGATCCTTAATTTTTACGTTAAGAAGAGAAAAATTAAATAAGGATTTTAAACGATCTTTTTTTAATAAAAAAGTAATTCGACCGAGTAGTAGTTTCAACCCATGACAAAATCTTAAAAAGTAAGAATTCGATTTCCATTATGCTAAAAGGTATTAAAAATCCAAAGTTTTAAACGACCGAAGTACGTTTTTAGCCTTTTTTTTCCAAAAGTAGCAAAAGCTAGGTGAAATTTAATAAAATTGCGGTTTTTGGTAAAAATTTGGTAAAAAACATGTTCCGTAAACTATCAAAAAGCTCGAAAATCCCTGACAATAATTATGAAGGTACAATTTGCAGTCTAACAATTTCGAAGTTGATCTGCCCGGAGGTGCAGAAGAGCCGGCAGAAGGATATGAACACCTTTTCTTTCCCGCCTACGTGAGGTGAAATATTAATAATTTTGATTTGTTAATTAAACTAGGTTTAATTTAGACAATAATAATTTGTAAATCACTGAAAATTAATTATAGTATGAAAATGATTACTGCATAACTATCGATTTATGTTGTCGAAATTTCATAATGTCGAGATTTCATGATGCTGAAAATCATAACGGCCAAAATTTAGACCGTCGACGTCGAAAAAACGTCGAAATTTCAAAATGTCCAACTGATAACAGCGAAAATTTGTAACGTGGGAATTTCAAAATGTCGAAATTCATAATGTCGAGCTTTTATAAAAGCCGGATTTTCTGCGCAAAATATCGGCATTTTCCGCCTATGAAAAATAATGAAATTACGAATTTTGGACCGATAAAATTTTGGAAACTAGGAATCACCGTGATTCCCACTTCCGAAAAAACTGTGAATTTTTTTTCAAATCAAAAAATCTATTTCCAAAATACCCTATCGGTTAAAAAGTCAAATAAATCAACTAAAAATTACATACAAATCGTAGTGGAATTAGGTGGAAGAGTGTAATAAAACGAAACAAAGACATGAGTACTTTTGTGATTGTAATTACAATAATTTTTATTTTTCTTTAAAGACCATAGAGTCGAACACATTTTTTTTAAAAGTTAGAAGCAAAAAATATTTTCTTTTTTCTTATTAGTAGTTCAAATTTTGACGATTCATTAGTCTATTAAAGATTTAATTTAAGGGAAGCCGAATCGCTGCTCGACTCAATTTGCAAGGGTGCCGTCTCGGCGATGAGCGTCATCTTCGCCATCATCGCCAATTTGATTGTCTTCTTGGCGCTGATTGCATTTTTGGATAGGTGAGTCGGCCTCCTAATTCACCCATATCAGATCATTTCTGAAACATTTTTTGACGATCAAAATTAATGACTAAAGACGCTTGCGTTCCTTACGCTCTGTTTTGTCAGTATAACAATGCGTTTTCAGGACAATTGGCTATGTTTGTTCGGCTGTTGGATACGATGACGTCACGTTTAACGTAGGTCAAAACCGGTTTTGGGACACTTGATGTTTCACAAAAAAAAAACACGTGTAAGAAGGTTCGATATATGAATTCCTGTTCTTTGATTAGTTGCACTCGGAAATTCATAAATTAAAGATGTTCAGAAATTAGAAATGGCTAACGAATCGATGTTCATGAAACGCCTAGTACTTGTGGTAAAAATTAAATAGTTTTAATGAAATTTAAATAGGTTCTCCCCTATTAACGAGGGGGGGGGGTGGGTGGCAAAGGCCAAATTTTTTCTTTGTAGCTAATTTTTGTAATTTAAATTGAGGAATGGTTTCTAAGTTGTTAGTTACAATTCCTAAATCTAAAACTATGCAAATCCTTATTCTAAAAAATGCAAAATGTCAATTCCTAATGACCAAATTTCCAAATAAAAATAGCAATTCTTAGCCAATTTTCTGCATTACAGGGTGGCCCGAAAGTACGTTGACCGGGTTTTTTCGGATTTTCTAAAAAAACTATAAGTACTGGCAGGGTCATCTTGACATAGGATATTTCTGATACAATTACTTCCAACATGGTATTATCACTTTTCCTATTGACTGACTTAAATTCGGAAAAACTGGCCGAGAAGATTGCTGAAAATGAGGTGCCGGCACGCGGGTACTCGGCGTGGCATTTGCCCCATAACTCAGCGAAGACTTAACCGAGGGTGTTCAAATTTGGATGAGAACTAGCCAAGACCTAGGCCTTCAAGACCTATCACACCAAAAAATTTAGCCGGCTTAGGTTCTGCCTACAGAAGGGCGACTATGAGCGATCAAAAAAACGCCTGTTTCAAAACCTTAATAGCGGCTCCAGATACTTGCGCTTGTGCGAGGGCCCTGAGCCTTCACCGGAAGGTCGTGCTTTACCAAAATGCTAGGCACACTTCCTAAATGACTCAGAAAGCCAGAAAATGTCTTTTTATCCAAAGGGGATTAATTTTAGATTTTACCATTTTCAGGAATTTTCGCCATGCGCTGTGCAATTAAGGTCCTAACGGAAAATTGGGGTTGTGTTGCCTTCCACGCGCCTGCCCAAATTTAGAAAAATTACATAAAGAATACAATTCATAGCCTTCTTTTGCCTGCAACTTCGAGCGCAAGTGTCTGGAGCCGCTATTAAGGTTTCGAAACATGTGTTTTTTGATCGCTCATAGTCGCCCTTCTGTAGGCAGAACCTGAGCTGACTGAATTTTTTTGTGTGGTAGGTCTTCAAGACATAGGTCTTGGCTAGTTCCCATCCAAATTTGAACACCCTCAGTTAAGACTTCGCTGAGTTATGGGGCAAACACGACGCCGAGTACCCGCGTGCCGGCACCTCATTTTCAGCAATCTTCTCGGCCAGTTTTTCCGAATTTAAGTCAGTCAATAGTAAAAGTGTTAATACCATGTTGAAGGTAATTGTATAGGAAATAAAATATGTCAATATGACCCTGCCAGTACTTATAGTTTTTTAGAAAATCCGAAAAAACCCGGTCAACGTACTTTCGGGCCACCCTGTATATTCATAGTTAAATGTTACTAAAACCGCATTAAAATACTAACTACTACCATACTAGCCTCCCCCCGATAACGCGAAGGCTCCGAACATAAAAAAATCGTAAAGATGAGGTCAATCAATTTAATTCAACAATTAAAACAGATAAATATTAATGAAAAGCGTATTAATATGAAACGAATATTTTGAAAGCAATTTTGAAAAATAACGTGTTAAGGCATGTTACATATATCAAAATTTGGCGTGAATTGGTTAATCGATCCTCCCAGATATTTTTTTGCAGAAAGGTCTCGGCTGGGCCTTCTTCCCCCTTGCCTATATTATGGGGGTTTCCGATGCACCCGACTGGGAGACGCAAAAGGACGAGATTTTAAAGGTATCCAAATTTTATTATTACTGAACGCTTATTAATTTTGTTTTTAAATAAGTTTATATTTACTCATATTTTTGAGAATGTCAGTATTTTCCAGACATCGAATATTCGGATACGATAATTAAAGAATATGAATTGCTTAATTCTATGCTTTGACGTTAAGGGTGTTAGCCAGCTTTACACAATCTTGAAAAGACTTCTATCGTAAATTTGCATTGAAATGGTCTCAAATTTTTGGATTATGGTTCTGGAAAAATTACCTAAATCAGCAGAGACCCGACGAAGAAATTGGTTGAAACATTTTTTCGTGCTTTGAACAAAGTCTCGATTCATTATAATTTTTTATTTCCGAGAACTCGACTAATTTATTTGTATAGAAGATCTTAGCTTAATCCTGAAAATACCTTTTAGATAAAGCATAAAGCAACCCTGATGCTTCGCGATTATTTGAATTTTTTCATTTTGTTTGGTAGCATCGCATAAGGTATCAGGCCCTTTAATAAGCACTGCTTAAATAAGCCCTTTTGCATATCTAAAAATCTTAAAAGCGTTTTCACAAATATCTGAAACCATTTATTTTTACATAAAACATGTTTCGTTGTTTTTATTGGAGTGAGAAAAATTCCGAGAATTAATCGATGTATAACCACACAGCAAGAATTTTAGCAAAAAAATAAATAAATTGCGAATTAAAACTTAAATAACTAAAAACTCAGCATTATCTTTAATTAATGGAAAAGAAGAGTTTTAGGTCGCGCAGCTGATCGGGACGAAGACGGCGCTGAACGAGTTCATCGCCTACCAGCAGATGCAGCAGATGCTCGTCAATAAGGAGATTGGGGTATGGATTTCGATTTATCCAAATTTCAATAAAGTAAAACGTTTAATTAGATTTAATAGTAAATTTGAGACACCTATTTTTATTTCTAGCGCCAAGAATATTTAGCGTTAGGGTGATTGCGTAATTTGACGAAAAATGGCATTTCACCTGCTTTTGGATTTACGTAAAAAATCATTTGCGAAGAGTGGTCGACACAATACCAAATGTATTTTTAATTTCCGTTGCTAATTTTTAGAAACATTTTTTCTAAAATATTTTAGAAATAAAGCGAGACCTCAAAATAAATTTACTACCGATTTTGTTTTTATTTTCGAGTACCAATTTTCCGAAACATTTTCTAAAAGAATTTGCCGAATTTTTAGCAACGCATAATTTGCTATACAATAAGTAAGAATTCTGTTTCTCGTCTAATAATGCAATCGTTTAATTGAAACATTTAAAGGGACGCGCGCAGCTGATGGCCATCTACTGTCTATGCGGCTACTCGAACCCGTCACAAATCGGCTCGCAACTTGGGATTTACGGCGCAATGTGCCCGCAGAGGAAGAAGGTATGCAAATTCGCTTAAAATTATATGAATTATTTATATTTTATGATATATATTTTATGAAAATAAACAAAAATCCTTGATGTTTCAAGAGCACACGCTAGTAAAAACGGTCGGTTTGGCATAATGACAGTTCGGATTACGCCCGCTTTTTATGTTTAGCGCGGAATTCTTCGTCATTCGATGTTCCAAAAATTATTGAAAGGGAAAATTTTATCTGTATAGGTTATTGTGATGAAATTAAATAAATGTTCTAGAAATATCAAAATTCAAGAGTTGTTTCGGAATCTTAATCCATATTTTTAAAAAAAGACGATAAACGCAAAAAAAACACCAAAAATTCTTCTTATTATGAGAAAAATACATGTTTCAAAAGAATAAGCTAACGAAACGGGAAAATCCAGTATGATTGCCATATATAATTGTTTGCGTTTATTTTTAGCCGTAATTTTGCGCCGAATTTGAAAACATTTTAGCATGAAAAAGAATTATTTTTAAATAGATCGATGTTTCAAAAAACCAAAAACCCAAAAGGCTTCAGCGAGCCTAATTATGCATCGCGCAGTCAAAAAATTAAATGTTCCAAAACATTTCAAAACCGAAATTTTTTGAGTATCTGATTACTTAAGATGAGGTAGTTTAAAATATCCAACAAATATATATTATACAAAACAAGGAAAGCATAAGCGTAAACGACAAACTGCAGGATTTTGTGACGGCCGCGGCGAAGGGACTTCTCATCGGCTCGCTCACGTGTTTTATGACGGCCTGCGTGGCGGGTGGGTTGTATTTTCTGATTTTTATTCCTTGTTTTTTTATCAAATTCGTATTACTTTTACTATGGGATAATTTTACAAAGGATCCGAAAGTTCACAGAAAACAGAAATAAGTTTTCAAAAAAGCCTCCATCAGAATAATGCCCCCGATTATCGTTATCAATATAGTTTAGAGATACCTTAACAAATGCAACATTGTATTTCTAAATAGCTAAAAATATCATAGATGACATAAATAGCTTTGGAAAATGGTGGAAGTACAGAATCAAGTCAACTGACACGTTTCCCGAGACGGGTTTTTGGAAAAGCATAAAACATTTTTCTGCCGATTTTTTGTTTTTTTTATTGATTTAGCCGGTATGATATAGAATTGCTTGATTCCTTAAGTACCATTGATTATATTTATATAGAATTGCAAGGTATTGGCATATTAGTGAACCATTTTTTTTTGACTATCGCTTGTTGAAATTTTTTTGCCAAAAATCAATAGATAAGGGTGGTACAATTCATCGACGAATCAAATATTCGATCATTAGGTTAAAAAAACAGCTTAAAAACAGTGTTAAAAAATGAGCAATTTTAGGGTCGATCGTGTCAACAGATATGGGATGTCTGCCCACCACAAATCCGCTGTGTTTCGATGTGTCTAATGGGACGAATCCACGATGGGTGTCCGCCCAATGAATTGTATTGGTAATTTTAATAAAATATAAGTATTATTAACACCGGAGCTATATAAATAATAATAAACCGGCAAAGCGACCCTCCAAAGATTTTGCCAAAGAGCTAGACGCAATCAATTAATTTCAGTAAGATCAAGATAGTAAGGATCTTGAAACATATATTTCGAAGCTCGAATCCAGGTAACTTTGGCCTTTTTATTATTGCGCTCGTCCATTTTTCATAAATCAAAAACTCTGCGACTCGAAATAACCCATCAAGTCAAAGAAATTTTCTGTAATTTTAATCATTTATTTGGGCGCTTTATCCATATTCAACTGGAAGCGAATTAACCGAGTTAAAAAACCATCAAGTGCTCGCTTTTTTGAAACATTTCTGTCGAACCTTGCGGACATTTTGGCAGTTTTTTCCCCTCTCCTTGATTGCTTTTTTGATCTTAACATTTTAAAATGCTTGAAAACGCTGGAAAATTTGATGGAATGATGGGATCATATGGCCTAGCCTTACCATTTTTTGTAAAACATTTTTTCGGCAAACGCTTTCAGAAGGTACTTGATTCACCAGGACTTAATACCTGCGAACGCATAAAGCTGGATCGTACTTTTTCTCAAAACATACTTTTTCCGTAATTTGCTGCTTTCCAAAATACGTTTTCGGCTGTACCTGAAATTACATAAAAATTTTAATAAACGAATAAATTTATTAAAACGGCATGAATTGCGAAATTGGCCTGATAATTGGGCTCGGTGGATTTGGAGGGAATGGAATGGGATTGGCAGCCATTGGGCAATTTATAGGTAGTGTCGGGTTGGCGGGTGTGTCGTAGCCGCCCTAAAAACAGTATATTTTTTAATGGATTTGCCTTTAATGGACCCTTAAACGATCGGGAAGTCTTAACTATGGAATTTTTGGCTATCAATACGCGCGCCTCAATTACCCTAAACCCACTACGCAATGAAACGTCAGCAAGCCCATGGCGTGTCGCGCGCAGCAAGATGAAAAAAAAATCTATTTCTGGTTTTTAAAATATGCTTTAATACTCATTCGAGTAAATAGTTAATTTATTTTTTTCAATGCAGACCAAATTAAAAATACTTTTGTAGCTTTGGTCGAATTTGCTGTCCTGAATTCAAAAAGAGATTGCGCTCCGTAAATAACCGCGCCGTAAATTAAAGATATTTTGGATTTCAAAAATATTCACATTTTTCTCAATTAAAATTTATGCTGTATATTTTGAAAATTCTAGCACATTTTTAAAAATATGTATGCATTCGCTTGAATTCGGTAAACACGCCACTAAAGTTACTCCAAAAGATTGTGTTCACCAATTCTCCCGAAACACACATTTTTAAAACCAAATTCAGTTATTATAAGCGATATACTCTATTAGATAGATAATACCATAAATATATTTTTTTATTAGATAATTTCATGAAATTCAATGAATCATACCTGTGATAATCGGCTAATAATACTCGGGTAGAGGGCCCTCGTCCTGGCAAGCACCATTACATTCCCGCATTTCGGAAACGTGTCTACCTTAATTAAATGTGTAAAATTAACCTTTTTCTTATTCAATAATTAAAGCAGTCGAAGCTGGAATTTATCTTGTAATTTTTGTTGTTACTGCATCTTGTCTTTAACAACTCGATTACAATCCTACTCCTTCCACACTGTCATCGTATTCGGAAATTCTATCACTTCCTTACCTGAAACTTGTTTTTCAAGAAAGCACCACGATGATTTTTGCGGTAAAAAGTCTTCAAATCGCAATCGAGATTAGCTACCGTAATCTGCCCCTATTTAATTACTAGTTTAATCCTAGTGTTACTGCCCTTATTAAGGTATTTACTGATAAAGCGCGCTCTAAACGGGTAAGAGTCTAGAGACCCCCCCCCCCCAAGCCGGCACCAACTTTTATATCTCGGCCCGCTTTTGTGCTCGCGAGCTCTAAAGTATACCAAATTGTTCGCCGTAGGCTAATTAGTAAGACTACATTGCAGTTCCAAAAAATAGCGAAAAATAAAAATAAGAAAGGTAGAAAAGTTGAAAAGTCGGCTGGGGGGGGTTTCCTAGACTTGTGCCCTCTAAACGCTCATTTTATCAAAGGCGATCGTGGTCTTATTATAATGCCTTGAAACCGGCCGAAGGATACTTTTGACGAAGCATTTTGTCGCTTCGGCGCTTAGTATTGGATAGAAAAATTCGCTTTTAAGCCAGCATGCAAAAATGAATGCTCTAACCTATCGTATTTTGCCCGTAATAAATATTTCTGATTGGCACGCCCTTAACGCTCAAATCTAACACATTCTGGCACCGGTTCGATATTGAAATATTAATATTACAGCAAGTTATTTCCAAACTAGTTTCTTCTAAAACATATTTTTGAAAACGCGTTTTTAAAGATTCGCTTTCCTTCAAATGTCGTTAAACCCGCTACCTGTCCGAGAATGACGACGTCACGATTGGAAGGCTCGGCCACTTGCGATGCGAAAATCACCGAAACTAAAGAAGTAATTTTTTCAAAAAATAATATGTTGCAAAGACTTTTCAAATAATGAAATATAAAACATTGTGATTAAGACAGATCATACGATTTAGGAATTAAAACGTTGAAAGTGGAAAAATGGGCTACATAAAACGAGTCGATCACGGCAGAACTAAATATGTCGCACGGGCCCGGCAAATTTTTAGAAGTCTCACGAAACATAATTTTACGCCAGAAATACCTTTTCAGAAAGAAAGATCTTTTACTTTAAATCCGTCCTAACCAAATATGTATATAAATTAGTTAAGTTCAATTTTAATTAAAAGTTTAAGTTGTAAAAATACTACTTAGAAAAAAAACTTCGAAAAAGCTGCCTTTTTAAATCTAAATTGTTTTAGCCGAATATGTACACAATTGGCCAATTAAATTAAATTTAAAAATACCAAAATTTAAATTTTCGTGTGCTCACATTGTGCATCTACCGTAGGCGCGAATTGCCAGCGGATCGTTTGGTCGGGTTCGACTCCGATCTGGCCGATTATCGACTTGGGCACGCCGTCCACCTGGTAGGCCAGCTCGAAGGCGCCCGCGTTGGACACTAAAAACGATTATAGCCTGCAGGTTGTGCAGCTTTTTCCTCCAAAAGGACATGCGACCATTAGCAAAAATTTTATTTACTTCGTCAAAAGCTTTTATGAAACATTAAATTTTCCTGGAAAATGCAGAAATTTTGTCGAAAAACACAGACCCGGACTATTCGCATGCAACATTTTCTTGTTGAAAAGCTTTTCTCAAACACTAAATTTTTCCTGGAAAAACTCACTGAGGACCGTCGCACACTGGATATCGGCCTCGGGGCGAAACAATGTGCCGAGTGTTTTTCGCATCGGCACCGCCTGGCCGATCATCAATCGGTTGATTGCCTGGAAAATTGATTTGGTTTTTAATTTAATTTAATTTTAATGGCAGATTTTTTAGTGGGGATTCCAGTAGGCAATTTAATATTTTGAATGAGGATCTCGGAGGCCCATTGTTGCAGGACAAACATTCCTTTTTTCCTTTTTTTAAATTAATCCGAACGCCTCGGGAGATTAGCCGGATTGAAATGGAGATTTTGGAGTGGCCGGAAACCAGGAAAATCCGGAAATAGAACAAAAAACATAAAATTGCGCCCAGAAATCTGTGTTTTGGTGTTTTAAAAGGACTCAGGGATACGGTAAACCGGGTGACAGATTTTGTAAATCCTTTTTCGCTTTTAGGGATCAAAAGGGTACTGCAAACGTACTGTAAATCGTACTGTAGCTTCAGAATCTTAGTTGATGGATTACGGTATCTGAGTACGGTAGGATACGGTATCATTGGGCACAGATTGGCCACCCGCCTAAACCAAACATATCGGGCTAGATGGAAAATTTATTTACCTAAATAACAAGGTCTAACACGGTTAAATACCTTAAACTTTCAGGTTCAGTTGAATAATTTAAATTTATACACGAAAAATTACCTAAACCTGGCTTAATACCTTTAAATTTTAATTTTGATGGGCTTAGGGCTCGGTTCGGTAAGAGTTTACTTTACTACCCCCTCCCCCCCCAGCCGAAGGGTCTAAAAGTTGTCGGTATTTTCGCTTATTTTGTCGGGATTTTTGCAACGCCATTCGATAGAGCGTCGAAAAATATACTAAAAGTTTTAATCTGAGCCTACAATAATGTAAAATAAAAAAGTTATAGCCAAAAATTTCCGGCTCTGGGGGGGGGGGGGAGGGGGTAAAGTAAACCGTAGCCCTCGGTTCAATGCCGTAGGCGAGATTTTTAAGGGCCCAGTTACGGTACTACCTAGACAAACGGAATTAAAAATGGAAAAATGAAAGATTGCTTGTAATAGACCCCGGTATAATAAAGAAAGATGAGCAAGTCCAATTCGGAAACATTATTTTGTTTTGGATTTATGTTTCGTGAAACATGCTGTTGAAAAACACAAAAATTTCCGAAACCTTAGATATATACCACAATTTCGGCAAAGCTATGCGGCAAAGCTTTCAAATACCATTACTTCTATGAATATTTCTCGGATACAACTTAACATAAAATCATAGTAGCCCTGTTACACCTTTTTGTTAGATTGAACCCACAATTAAAAGTGAAGATAGCCAATTTGGCCATCCTGGAGATAGATTACATTCGAAGATAACTAATTACCGTCACCAAGCAGCGTTTCTGAAGGTTTTGAGGCGTTTTAAGGTTTACCTCCAGTTTTCCTTTACAAAAAATATGCGGCATCAATGCAATGTATTCTCATCGTAAAATTAAAGTACCACTTACATCATTAACATCCTGGAAAAGTGTTTGCAGGAGTTGACGACTCGCAAAAATCAACGCCCACGAGCCGGAGAGGTCCGCGAATTGGGGGGATGGGCAGGTGTTGAGAAACTGAAAATTTTTTTGCAAGAAGTCGCTGCTGCGGAATTATTCAAAAGTTAGCGCGCTACCGTAATGTTTCCACGAAACAGATTTTTTAGAATTTTTCTAAATTCAGGCTTCCCTAAAATATCTGAAAGCTTTTAATTTTGAAAATTCCTCAATTGGTAGAAAAACCTATATTTTTGCGTTTTCTATAATAAAAAAACTCTGAAGCTTTTGCGTGATACTAATGCTAAAAAAGAAATCGGTGCTAATGCACTTGGAGTTCGGATTTTGACTACAAGACGCTCCAAATGCCGTTTTTTTGAACTCGAAGCCTCTGGAAAAGCTAAGCTAAGCATACGCCTAGGCTTAGCTTCATACCAACGAAGCCTAAGCTTAGCTGAAGCCAAGCTAAACTTAGCTTTAGTCTAGGCCCTAAATGACCTCATTTTGACCTCGTAAGTCAATTTAAAGCTCAATATAAGCTTAGCTTAGGCTTAAGCTTAAGCCTAAGCCGAAGACAAGCATAGTTAAAGCTAAGTTAAGCCTATGCTTAAGCCGAAAAACAAGTAGCTTAGCGGAGCGCCTCGTAGCCCCTCCCTACCAATTTCGGACTGCCCCCTAACTGCATTAGCACGAAGAAATCATCATCCAAATTTTAGATACGAAATTACGAAAAAACTAGCAACCTCAGAGAGTGATCCGATGGCGCCGGCCGTCTTCGGGTCCAAATTGTACAACGAATTTCCCGGGTAGCCTCCATTGTTGATCGACGGTAGTGGGACTTGTGAGATGAACTGGAGGTAATAAAATCGTAAAAATTGAGATTTAGAAAAATTAATTTGAAGGAAGATTGAAGCCAGGAAGTTTTATTCCGAAGACTTGAATAACAAAAAGGAAGAGAAAAGGCCAAGGAATTTTAAAAACTAATGTATCATTTTTATGTAACCGTCAAGGCGGGGCGATTGTGGTAATCGTTTGTAATCTTTGAATACATTAAGATGCCGTTTTAGAGAGTAAAGCGATAAAACCTGAGCCATAAAAAGACTAAAAAAAACAAGGCGACCATAACGTGTTAAACTATACTTTGTAAGCTAATAATGCTTTTGAACTCTGAAAAAATGTTTCATAAAGTCCACAGTACTTTGCCTCGCAATTCATCATAATGTCGAATTTCCGATCGGCGTAAACATATGAAAGCAATTCTTTTTTATGCACATCACTATCCAAAATAGCCGCAATTCAGCTTATTAACTTGAAAACATGCCTTTTCGCCGAATTGGCGGGCCTGCAGGGCGAGTCCGCGGATGAACTGCTCGATCGGGTCGCCGGCGGAATATTTCGGAATTAGTGTGGCAAATATCAGCACGAATAGATTATTGGTAGCGAATATCATGATCTTCGCAGCATTACTGGCATCAAGAGGCTTAATTTTAATTATCTTAATTTTTATTTTTCTGGAATTCTGTCGAGAATTAGAACGTCGGAATGTCGTCATTTTGTCAAAATTTAATTGATTGACATTTTAGATTGTCGAATTTTGTCAAAATGATATTTTACTCGAGAATTACTTTTTCAGAATTTTACTTTGTCGAAATCTCACCTTGTCCAGTTTTAATGAGAGAAAAACTTCTCCAAAATTTTTCGGCAACGCAATGTTTGTATACCCTTCTAAAATGGAATTAAGGTATATCCCAGGCAAATTTTACATATATTATGGGTTATTTTCACGTTGATGGAGCTTAACTTTGTCGAAACATCATTTTGCAGAAACACATTATGTCGAAATTTTAATGCTTTTTGCCTCGATTATCCATCTCCAGCACTTTGCAAATTGAAATTTCGGCACATGAACATTTCCATAAAACGACATTTCGAGAAAATTTTTTTCGACGAACCAATTTTATACCGATACTAAAATGAATTAAGGTATATTAGCCGAGAAAAAAGATGTTTCTGATAATCATTTTTACCTTTGCTTAGTCATTTGGGCAATAATACTACGATGGGTTCTGGACGCTAAAATTGAACCATTCAGTTGCAAAAAGCCTACGACAGGTGCTGAACCGTTAGCGGGGGGGACTAATTTTCCCAGAAATCCCGTATGGACCTATAACAAAATGCTGCCGTATAGCACATTTTTATAGCATTTTACACGGTATTCAGATATAAAAAGCTCATCAAAAATTGCGACAACTTTTCGAAATTGTTAGTATTGTTAGAAAGTTATTATTATTAGTCAAAAATGTATAAAAATGACCAGAAAACGGCACAACTTTCGAATTTTCAACGATGTTTCAAATATTCTTTGAAAATTTTTAGCAATCAAAAACTACTAACAACATTATAAAAATAAACTATTGGTTATTAACAGGTATCGGCTGGGAAACAAAAATTGTCCCCCCTGCCAACAACACAGTGTCAAGGTCTACTCAAACCCAAAAAAATGTATGATTCATCGCGGGATAGTAGTGGCTAGCCCATCCACTGGCATTTTAGCCCCCAAAATCGGGCATTGTGTATATTGGACGTCGAGAGGAGCCGAGCGGAAACCGGTCGGATCGTGGGGTAGTAGGGCCGGCGAATGGCAGTAATCTACAGGGCCGAAAAGCGGGAAAAGGCACTAAATAGACTCGAACAAAAGGTCAACATTCGAATGCGGTTTAATTTCTAAAGGGACTGGCAAGGAATGCCTATGGATTTCTTACTTTTCCATTAGCGGGGGGGGGGGGCGGATTTGTTTGGGTCCAATTGTTCTAATATAAAAAGAGGAAGAGTTTTAGAAATTTTTCGACGAAAAACCCCGATTTTCGTAATATTTTCTTTTCTTTTTTTTTACATAACGTAGCTGTTTCCAGAATAAATCTATTTAGTTCATTTGCGTAATTTAGGGAGAATCTGCCAGCTTTTTTTAGTATAATTCCCTGGCCAAAAAATAAGATGTTTCATTTTCAAAATGAGAGTGCGCAACGCAGGCCATCTTAATTTTTTTTTCGCCGCCGCTTGCTCTGCAATTCATATACGAAATTTGTGCCATTTTCTTCTTTCTACCTTTTGATAGTTGTCCTTTTTATAAATAACTCAATGTTTCCAGAAAAATACCGACAACATTTGCATTTACTTGCTACAAAAATCCATTTCACGTCAAAAATGGCTCAAACGTTTCGACGGAAGGTTATTATTCTGACGAGCTTGATCCCCTTTCTCTAAATCGGCTATTTAGGATTCTTACGATTTATTTTTCATGAAATTCCCGATTTGTTTTTGTAACTATGATTTTACAAGGTTTACAAAAATTCATCTATAAAATGCCATTTACCTTTGAAAAAATATGTTTCACGTAATACATAGTCCAAAACTGGTTTGGTGGGGGCGCGGATTGGACTTTATTATAGCTTTAATATCCTGCATTTCCACGTAAAGTCAAAAAACATACCATTCCAAAAATCGATTTATTATACTAGAAAGCACAAATGACGACTCTCTCCACAAATCATGTCTGTCTTCAATGCACATTGCAAAATAATGTGGGATTGACAGTGCGAATAAAAGAGTTTCACGAATTTTTAAAAAGCAAGAAAATTTCAGTGGGTCAATGAGATTATACCATCTATTCACTTCGTTTTCGTTTTCAAAAATCCAAAAAATTACGGGTTCGATAAGTTCAATTCCGCGCGTTAATGGGAGGGCGAAAACCTAGCCGTTTTCTAATTCGGAATCACGAAGAAAATATGGATACAAAATTCAAATTAAGTCCGGCATTGATAAAAAACCACACACCAAAAACACACACCAAGAAAACGCCTAATTACCGCGCGAAAAATCGGGGGCGTTTGGAACCGTTGGAATTGGGGGTTTCCTAATTAGGGGGATTTTATCAATTTTTGAAACATTCGAACGGTGCCGCAATTAATTTTAATTCAAACATTAAAAGGAGTAAAAAGCAATTGGGTGGAATTTCGAAAGATCCTATTTACAAGTCGACGCGCCGGATCACAGAATGGACGGAAAGGGGCGAGAGAAATTAGAATAATTCGAAAAATGAAGGGCATCTGGGAAAATTGCTCATTTCGTGGTGGGACTAGGGATTTTCGTATTTAATTAAAAATGGGATTTAATTTAATTTATAATTGGGAAATTGGGGGGTATTTTTGGGGGACTGGGAAAGAGCATTTCGGAGAAGTAGTAGGGAATCGATTATACTAATTTGAATATGCTAAATATGTAGTGATTTTTGTACTGAAAATGTCACCAATTTTTAGAAAATATTTTGGAGAAAGTGTGTTCAAAAAACTTTAGAAACTTCCTTCCTTCTTTTTTTTCCTTCGATTGCTTCAAGCAAAAAATTTTTACTTTTTAAAATTTGTTGAAACACGCTTTCGAATTTGAAAATCACAACATTTGAAAGAACGGTGTCGGGGTGAATAAAGCTGCCGCCCGCTAGATCTGGGGCCTTTTGAAAGTGGGCGGGGCTTAGTGGTGGGATACGGTGAATATGCTAATATTTTCGACAAAAATATTAGTTTCAGAAATTCTGGGTGTCAGGAGGCTTGTGTAACGTTCAATTTCTGCGTTTTCGTTGTCGTCTTCCTCTTTACTGCGTGTCGGTCTCGGTGGGCGTGGCCGAGTCGTAGACCGTGTCGTTGTCGCGTACCTCAAATTAAGCTCATTTAAATTTAATCATTTTTTATTTTCTTTTTGTGTTTTCTGAATTTGAAGCCGAAACTCTAATGTGAAAATTTGAGCACAGCCCTTCTGATTTTTTCACAAAACATTTTTTCGCAAAATTTCCGAAATTTCCAAAAATACCTCGGTCTGAAGCCGACATGGCCGATCCAGCGTCCCGGCCCCGCAATCGCAGAAGAACCTGCAAAACGGCAAGTAAATAGGATTTTAATACGCCTGACTTAATTACCTAAATATTGAAACTTTGCGTTTTTATGGAAGAAAAATTAAATTTCCCGGTTTTAAAAAGACACACCTTTGAAGGTGTTAGTTATTTCATTATAATTACAGAATGTAAAGCTAAACAAATCAAAAAAGTATTTTTGATAGATACGCTTGCCCCTGCATCATTATTTTGTTTCTGTCCTGCTGAAAATTTGAAACATGCAATAGGCTTGCAAAATTTGGCTCTATTCAAAGAAATTGTATTAAATGTCGTTTTAAATCCAGAATTGTGTCCAGAATTTTAAGAGAGAGTTAATTGGAAATTACTATTTCTAATGATATCCGCTTAAAACGTTATTAACGCAACGTTCTTCGAGGACTCAGATAAGGAATTATATTGTTTTTGCTACTCCTCGCTGACTGATCACTTGATGCATACATTACTCAAAAAAATTTACTTTTACCGTAACGTAAATACTACGTACGCACTTTAACATAAATTTTTTACCGAAATTCGCCAAGCAATGGTAACAAAAATAAAGCCTATTATTGCCATACGGCCCTTCAGAATCGAATAAAAAAACTGTTACATCAATTTTTCACCCAACTTACCGGTCATGGCGCACGAATTCAACTTGATGGCCCTTGTGGCAGCTCTTGATGCAATTGATGCAAATTGCGTTTCGCTCGGTGGTGTTGCACGAGTTGCACCTGGAAGTCGTGAAATTTACAGTATTGTGGACGAGATAAAGAGAATTATAATTTCTTATTAGTCTATAAAATTTTTATGCAGGTTTAAGGTGTATGTTTCGCTTTGAAATGTTGGTTGGCTAAGTCTTGAAAGGTAGTGGTCGGAAAAATATAGTGCCCAAATCGGACAATTTGAAAATATAGTTCCGTAGTTTATTAGGAGGTCGATTATGTAATATTGCGCTAAGGAATTCCTTTTCCCAGATAGTTCAAAGGGATGCCGACGGTGTAGTCAATCGGTTACGTACTGGAAAGAAAATGTCTTTGCGCCTCTCCCCAGGGCGCGCTCTCTGCCCTGTTGGCTAATTGCCAATTTGTTGATTGGGGGGGGGGGGGGGGGGGGATCGACACGTGCCGTCGGCAGCCCTTTAATTTAATTAATTTAATTAGATAAGCTAAAACTTGAATTACAAAACTAATAAAAAATTAACGGTTCTAAGTACTACATAAAATGCTACTCAATGATTATGAATTAAAAAGTTGTGTTTCTTGGAAATAGCACAGGACTTTCAGTAAGCGTCAGAAAACCTAGCCATACTTTTATAACAAAAAATTGTTTCGAAAATGTGGATAGCATATGATGTTCCGGCAGGTTTAATATCATTAGCTTTTTTGCGGTTATAAACAACACAAAATATGACTAAAACTTACCGATAAAAGTCATGCATGGGGAACGAGGTGCAGCTAGAGATTTTGAAGAGGCACTGCCCGCGGTTGACTGCCTTTTCCACCGCGTTCTGGAATCACGCATGAAATTAATCAATAAAAATGAAACTATTTTAATGTTTGAAACATTCTCTTTCAATAATATATATTTGCCAAAATGTCTTTTTGTCCAATTCTATTTAAAATGCAATGTGCTATCGGTGTTCAAAAATTCAGAGCCAATTTTGCGGTCCAAATGTTTCAAGGATTTATGGCAAGAGGCTAAAATTATGGATATCATTATTCCGTCCTGGTTCCTTTGTTGATTCTACAATATTCAATCCAGAATTTCAGTGCCAAATTCAATATAAATTTAATTTTAAGTAGTTTTTTCGGGGAATTTTAATCTTGACAAACGTGATACAAATTTTCAAAAAACATTAAAAAAGGCACCAAATTTTTAAACATTTTTAAACGTCAAACTAATGTTTCAAGAAATTTCACAATCCAGCATTTTTTTCTGGTTGTTAATTCTGGCCCTTCAGATCTTGAAAATAAAAACTAAAAAAAAATCAAAAAAATGATGATTCCCATTAATGCGCTCACCTGATTGTCGTAGATTTTGTTGTCGCGCAGCACGGGTCGAACATCGGTCGCCAGGCACAGCCCACCAAACTGAAACCAGGGTTGTAATTTTTAATTAAATTAAATTGTTTTAAAAGAAGATGTAGTTTTATTCGGTTTTTAGATCTTGTACTAAGTTCAGGTTGATAAAACGATCCGTGATTATTAAATCTGGGAATTTTGTTGTCATGGCTTCGATTAGAAGGACGGATTGAGTCATAAATTTTGAGTCGTTCCAATCTTTTTGCTGAAACATAAAACTCGCGTGCGATTTTTCTTATATCCATATGTTTTTTATAGCGTAGAATGGAAACCCTTGAATTTGTCTAATATTTCATTTGACGACCTCAAACTACTTGGGATTAATGAAATAAATTTGTACATTTCGATGTTTTTTGATGAAACATATAGGCTATAGCTATATGAACTATTCTTTGATTTTGGTAGATTTAAGCATTTATCAAATCGCTACGTCAGTAATTATCAAATTTCGAAATCTTTTTAATTGCCGGTTGGGTAAAACATGAGATTTTCAGAGTTATTTTACTGGTCGGCCGGAAGTCAATATTGAACCCTAAATTTTCCGACTTTGAAAAGCCTTGATTAAACAAAAAAATTAAATTTTTCCCAAAATTTTATTTTATCAAGAAGGTGCTGTCCCGAATCAAGTTTTAATTCATCCTTTATTTAATTAATTTTTATCAAATTTATTTTATGTATAAGTGTTTTGAATTAATTTATTTTTATAATCAATTTTTATCTAGAGCATGGTATTAACAAAAAAAGTTGTAGATTTCAATGTTTTCTGATGAAACTGGAAATTCAAATCTATCTGCATAAGGATAATTAGGAAGCAACTCGTTGTTAGAGTTTTTGCATCTAAAAGAGCTCGAGCGATTGCCGATTATTTTCTGCATGCTTTACCAGGTTTCTAAGAAACATCATATCTTCTGTCGAAAAGATTGAGCCTCCGAGCCCTCCCAGAGTGTAAATACACCAAGGAGAATAAATCCCCAAGGGAGGACCCGGATTGCCACCTCAGTCTTCCGGCCCTGTCTGCACTCATTATCAGTTATGCGCGATCGGTGTTCAGTGGTAGTAATAGAGTGCATTTGCTAAAGACCTGCAAAGGATTAGAAGAACATGTTTATTAGAACAGTGACGGAATATAATCGGCACATGAGAAAAGGTGTCTGAGGAGAAATACAGATGTCGAAGGCCAGGCGGGCCAAGTTTGGTAAGGGTGTCGAAAGGTTGCATTCCAGAGGTTTACTGTGCTCCGGATAGTGGTAAAACCACGTCCCCGGCTCACAGCACTCTCACCAAGCCGTGCCGAAGCAACGACTGGCCGCAACACCCTTTCGGATTTCGACACTCCCGGCCCGCGCAAGAGCCAGAAAGTGCCGCCCCGGTGAGGGAGCAAGGAACCTTACGAGGGGAGGTTGAGTGGGAGCCTCGCGGCGGCCCAAGAATTTACAAACAAGTCCGCCCGGCCCGGGGGAAAGTTGGGGTACAGAGGGACCAATAACATGGTAGAATATGTTCTGCACTGTGGGGGCGGGAAGACGAAAATGGGTTAGATAAATGCTAGGGGAGGGGCAACTGACAATAAAATAGTTGGTCGGCGCTAAGGAGCCCGTACTCCTGCCGAACCAACTGAGGAAAGGGAGGGGGATGACTTATCGGATTTTCGGCAGCGGCTGGCGTGTAGTGGACTTGAGGCTGGCTGGCGGTCGAGAAGAGGCTTGTGGCACTTCGCGTCGACGTCGTCTTGCGAAGTGTTGTCGACCTTGTACTCTTGCATCTTGCGCAGCCAGTCCAGGTGAAGTTGTAGGCGAGCATGGCGAAGGTTCCGAAGAACCTTGAGAGGGTGTCGAGTGGTGGTGGGGAGGAATCCTCTCACGAAACCTCCTTGTCACCATGTAATGTCGTAATGCAGGAAGGCGGTGACGCGAACTTGAATAACGTCTCGGCGTTGACGAGTGTCATCCGTCGGCTGGTCGCGGTGCGGACGAAGGTCGGCGCGTCGTGCGATGGCCTTCTTGAAATCCAAGTCGCAGTTGACGATTCGCGTCAGGGCGGCAGCATGGACTTGGCACTTTGATGGCGTGGTGGCTTTGAACTTGTCGCAAGTAGTCGGACGAAGTGGTGGACTTGTCGACCGAACGGCTCGCGGCGGCCCAAGTAGTGGTCCATAAACTGGAGAATGGCGTGTAGGCGCTTTGTAGGTAGCTCATGAAGTCGTGCAGGAGTGTCGACTTCATCAAGTAGCGACTCATCTCGCAGCAGTCGAGAAGCCAAAGAAACAACGAATGCGAACGGCACGGCTACCGCACTCCATCCACAAGTCGTTAGTTTGGAGCTTGAACGCTTGAAAAGGCGACGTTTGATTGAAGAGGTTTGATGGAGCTTCGTGTCGAGTGGAGTCGTGCTCGAGCTGAGCGTTGAAGCCTTGCATCCGGCTGTTGGTGTCGTAATGGAAGTGCTGGAGCTCGGCTGCTGTAGTCGGGGCGGCAACATAAAGATGTCGCTGTGCGGAGGAAGTGGGTGTTGGCGCTTGAAGAAGACCGCGGCCCAGCAGCTTGGTGGAAGAAAAAACAGCGCAGCGACAATCGATGTCGACTGAGTTGCCGCACTTGGCGAGGGCAGCTTGGAGAAATCCTGATACTTGTCGATCCAAATGCTCGCGGCGGCCCAAGTTTTGTGAGTGGATACGCCGGAAGTCGATGAAGTGGAAGAAGTAGTAGTGACCGCAGCGAATGTCTTCGCCGTAGTTGTACTTGTCGAGGAGGCGGCAAGAATCATGCTGAACTTGCTGGTTGAGCTTGGCTCTTCCTTCAACTGTAGGCGAGGCGAAGTTGTGGAGGCAAGTCGGGCTTGTAGACGGGGTCAAGAGACGAGTTGCTCGAAGGCGAGACCAGCTCCGTGTTGCAACGCGGGCCAGCTGTCTCGAAACCACCGTCTCACAAGCCGCTTGATTGTAGAAGTTGTCCTTGTGGTCAGCACCTCGAGGATGGGCAAAGTCTGGCGGCAAAGCAGGAGAATTGCGAAGCGTGAAGTCATGTTGTCGCAGTGACGTCGCTCAGATGACTTGAGATCGGCGGAGCATGTGTCGTGACTGCGGCAGAATGGCGCAGTGGCACTTGGGATGAGTTGTTGTCGGCGCGCCATGAAGCTCGGTGTCGGCGCGGTATGAAGGGCGGCAGCAGAATGTCGCAGGCGCCTCTCGGATAAGCTGTAGCCGGTGTAGCTTGTAGACGGCAGCAATGGAGGTGTTCTTGTACCGCGTCATGGCGTAGCTTGCTGTCGTGCACGTTGGGACGATCAGCTTGAACTTTGTAGCGTGAAGCATCTTGTCGCGTTCATGTTGTGGAGCAAACGCAGCGAGTTGACTGTCGGAGATGATGCGGGAGGCTTGTGAGGTCGCGATAACTGGCAGGCTTGCCAGGTGTCGCACGCTTCACACGAGTGTCTCTATCTTCAGCACGATGTCCCGCAGCAACAACTGAGCATATTTTTTAGGTAAAGAAACCTGAGTAATCGAGTAGCAATCAGTGGCATAAGACTCGACTCGATGATGTTGAGGAGTCGACCGAGCCGCCGAAGCTGTTGGTGAACTTGTATTGTTGTCGGGAAACCGGCGGCCGTAGAGACAGTCGGCGCAGCAGGTGTTGACATTGTCATCATCCTGAAGCGGGGTCGGCTGCAGCAGCATGTGTTTGGCGGCCGCAGATGTAGAAGAGGGCGGTGTGGTGTACGCATTGTTGCGCAGCGTGTCGCAACTTTCTCCAAGGAAGATCTGGAAAAAAAAGAATTATCCCGGGAGCGTCAAGCAAGTTTCTTGCTGACGATCTTCGCGTTGCGTGGTGCGAGTGTCGCCGAACAATTGGTAGGCGTGGAGTTGACGATGACGCTAGCCAGGGGCGCAGCAGCACTGGTGGCGAAACTTGCTGTTGTGCTCGATGTATCGCAGCTTGAGGTGTGGATGTTGTCGATGCAGTTCAGCAGTAGTCGGCGAGCGAGCAAGCAGTCAGGCGGTGACGAAGTTGATCAGGCACAAGGAGCATGTGTCGATCGCACCTCCGCGAAGCGTTTGTCAACCAGCTACCGATGTCTCGTCCCGCCGAAGAAAAGGTAGTCGCTACCGATCAAAGGCTTGAAGTGTCGTAACGTTCTGGCTTGCCCATCGCATTCGGCTTATCTGAGAAAGAAATTGCCAAATAAAAACCTCTTTAAATGAGCGGTGTTGTCTGGCCAAAGCGAAGCTGGAACATATCCTTGCGGTTGCCCGTGGATCGGAAGCTTGATCGAGGACTCGTCGGCGTGGCTGATCGTAGCTTGAAGTCCAAACATCGTAGCGGCTTGACGAACGTGGCACTTGTAAGTCCCGGCCAAACAGAAAGTGTCGCGAAATTGTTGGCTTGCGCCAACAACCCTTGACAGCAGGCTGATTGAAGCGCAAAGCGGTGTCGATGGCGTTGAACTGCTTGCAGGTAGAGGTCTTGAGTCAAAGACGCATGGAGGCGTTTCTGGGACCTGCGTCGTGTAGTAAACTTCAGTGTTGCCCGTTGTAGAGGAATGAAGCATCTCATACGGCAGGAGGAACATGTTGTAAGTTGTCACAGATATCAGACGATCCTTGATGTGACAAACGCCCTTGCAAAGAACATCGAATGTCCGATTTCGGTGTCGTAAGTCTTCGCATGGCGCAGACTATTGCGCAGGCACAAGTCTCAAACGCATCTATCGCAGCCTTCAAAGATTGTTGTCGCCTTGTCCGGACCTTGATGAATTGAAAGGTGATCATGTCGATGGCGGCCGCTAGAAGAAAATTGACTTGCGCAGCGTTGGCCTTGAGTTGCCGGTGTCGGTGCCAGCGTTTGCGGGCATTCGCATGGCTCATCGAGGGGCAGGCGGAAATGTGGCAGCAAGTGTCACGAAGCACGATTGTCGCTAGCATAGATGTCTCAAGCCTTGCCTTGATAGTTGACCAGCATGTGTCGATGATGTCGTTGCAGCGATCGCGTAGATGCAGTCTGCACTCGGCGACGCTGATGGAACGGTGAGAGCGGCGGAAGAAAAATACAGTTGCAGCAACCACAGCACGTTGGCGATCAGCGTTCGTTGTGGTTGTCCAGCTTGTCCTGGTTGGTGGCGATCGATGAAATCGGCAGACCACTCCAGCTCATCTCACAGCGGTCGAGCAGGTGAAGGACGTGAGGCAGCATGGTGTCGATAGCGGCAGCGACAGCTTGTTAACGGAATGCGGAAGCGTCTCGGATTGTTTGACGCAAAAGCCCTGTACATTTTCTCTGTTCGATGGCGGCTGCCTGAAAAAGATGTTGAAAGGCGGCGTGATGAGCAGAAGAAGAGATCCGCTTGACGTTGTCCCCGAAGAGGCTTGATGTCGCGAAAATGTATTGAGCATCAGCAGTGCAAGGCGGCGAGTGATGCGAGTAGCGGCCAACAGGAGTGCTGACATCCAGTAGAGGAGGCTTTGGCACTGTGATGTCGAAGAAGCGCAACTCTGTCCGGAAAGAATGGCGAGGCGCGGCAAGAGACGAGTTCTTGCGTCTGAACGCGTTGTTGTTCCGCATGTGTGTCGCACATCTCAAGTCAGCGCGATGGAGGTGAGGGGCGATTGTCGCTGTTGAACTTCGGCTTGTTGCGGGCGTAGACGCTTGTACATGTGCTCATTGACGTATTGTACATCATCGTGCAGCAGATGTGGTACTGTGAAGAAATAGATGTCGCGCCGATACGTAGTAGACATCCGCATGCACAGCAAAGAGCAGGCGGCGGAGTCGAGAAGGGTCGGATGCCGATGTTGCTGTAGCGCCATCGGTCAGTTGTCGTCTTCCAGGTGAGTTCCAGGGACTCGGGTGGATAGTCGGAGTCAGCGTGTGGTTCCATGAAAAGTACAGGGGTGTCTTTCTTCTTCGGCTCAGGAGTCGGAGTATGCAGCGCGTAAGTCTCGCTGCCATACGGCAGGATGACCTCCTTGCCCTCGTACTTCGGCTCGTTGAAGTCCTGAATAAGAGATTGTAAAGGTGTCTCTCTTCTTCGGCTCAGGTCGGGGTATGCAGCGCGTAAGTCTGTCTGCCATACGGCAGGATGACTTCCTTGCCCTCGTACTCCGGGTCGTTGAGCTCCTGAATGAGAGATCGTCTGCCCTGGTTGGATCCGCTGACGACTGTTCCGAAATTGTAAAAAGTCGACGATTCGTCTCGAAGGCAAGCGGAATGACGGAGAAGTGAAGTCGCGAAGCTCTGTCAGTATGTCTTGACCGATGAGCATCTGGCACTGGGCCTGTAGAAGTAAGCAACGTTGGCGGCGGTGTCGATTGACAGGTGAACGTCGTGGAAGGTGACGACCATGTGGATGATGACGTTGTCGAACAGCAAATTGTGGCCTAGAGTGCAACTGATGATCCGGTGTCGCCAAAAGGTAGACGCGAGAAGCGGCGAAGTTGCTCGGCATGTCGCTATCCTTGCGCCAGCTTGAGTGTCGCCTCACTAACCTCCATTGCCATGTGTCAGTTGTCGCAAACGGCACCTTGGAGTACCGTCGTGAGCAGCAGTAGCAGACACGGCATTGTCGAACATGGCAGAGGAGGCTTGCAGTTGGCGCAGCGAGACGGAAGCTGGGTGAGTAGGCGAGCATGGCGAAGAACGGCGTGAAGCAGTCTCGTTGCCGGGCATGGTGAAGGGAGACGACGAACATCAGCCGCGAGCAGTAGATAGTTGACGAACAGGAGGCCATGCGGCATCGAATGTGTCGAAGGACTTCTGTTTGCTGTGTAGCTGTGCCAATGGATGAGCGCGGATAGAACGGTGCATCACATCAGCCATGCCAGTAGATAGATGACGAGTAGACGGCCATTCGGTAGCAAGTGTCTCCCGGAACCAAATGTCACATCACCATCGTGTGTCTAAAAACTGCTATACAAAGTAGAGCTAAACTCTAAGTTGTACAACAGGCGAAGCGGGAAAACAAAAGTGAAAAGCCAAATTAAAACCTTGAGAAAACAATAAGAAACATTTGAAAAAACGAATGACAATACCCGAAAATTAGTCGAAGTTCGCGAACGTAGAAGTTTTTCGGGCAAGCAAACGAAATTTCAAAAATTTCGAATCATCTTGGCCAACCTTAGCGACGAATCGTAGGTGGCGCTCTCAAAATTTCAAAAAGAACTTTACTTTTGCACATCCGTTGCGATTCATCGAAGTAGAATGTGCGGTAGAGATGCTTGGCATGTCCATCGAGCATTGGGCGAAGAGCAACATCTTTGAGCAGCAACCTCCTTCCATAGAGCAGCTCCTTGAGCCATCAGTAGTTGTGGAACACGCGGCAGGGCTGCTTGATGTCGAGCGGAAGTCGACCAGACGTTGCACGATGTGAAGCCGAATGTCGGGCGGCATCAAGCCAAGTGTCGAGCGGCGATAAGCCAAGTGTCGCGTGGCGCAAAGCCGGGTGTCGGGTTTGAAAAACTAAGGAAGATAAACTTCCAAAGTGATCCAAGGTGTCGCACAAAAAGAAAAGTAAGTAAAGCAACGCGTGTGCAAAAAGTATTTGTACAGCAAAGGAAGACGCGGATAGAAAACTGTGAAGCAATTCGGCGAAAAAGGTAGAAAGAAAGGTGAGTTTGTTCGCTTCAGGCGGCCCATGCTTCGTTTCTTGCCATCGTTTGTAGTCGTGTAGTCGCAATCTTGATCAGCTTCTTGTGCAGCACGGGTTGTCGTTGAGCACGCGTCGCCATCGATGAGACCTTGTCGAAGCGCAGGAAGAGCTTGCGAAAAAGTGTCGAGCACCGAGGCAACGTGTGTCGATTTCTTCTTTGCAACGCCCGATGTCGTGAGAAAAGTCAGCGCCTAACTGCAAATTGATTGGCCAGTAAAAATTGCAAAACCAACAGCTTTCTCAAGGCTGTGGGGCAATATCACCTCGAAAAAATTGTCGTAGTTGATGAGAAGTTGGTGCACATCACTCAGCGGAAGTGTTGAAGCATCGGCAAAAGTGTAGAGTGAGCGCATAAGTAGATCGGCCAGTGTCTCGAGCACGAAAACAGCTTTCTCAAGGCTGTTGGTGTCGAAAACACCTCGTAGAGGGTGTCGAGTGTCGAAAAAACAACGTGTCGGACGGCAAAAAGGTTTGAGCAGAGCTTGGTGTCGATTTGAAGCTTGTAGGCTTGTAGTCGAACGAAGTTGCCTTGATGGAGGAGCCCATATTGTCGTCGACCATTTCGCACACTGATCACGCCTTGTCGCCCGCATCCTTCTTGGGTAGATCGGGGCCAAAACGTTGTTGAGGCATGGCGAAGAGCGCCTCACAGCACGTGGAGCGAGGCCTTCCCGTTCTCTAGAGCACCGCAACCGCCAGCGATGACCATTGGACACGATTTGAAACTCTTTTCGCCCTGGAAAAGACAAAAGTAAAACCAAATAAACCTTTTCAAATGCATCCGATTGCTCCACTCGCTTTTTTCTTCTAGTTTCGCAACGGTTGGACGACATTCACTTCCATCATTCCTTGAAAAACTTCAGCTGCAGCCGCGCACCTATCCCCATCTTGGGGCGGCATGGTAACACAGCATCCATCGTCCATATCCTGATTTTCTCTGAAAAACTGGCTCAAAGAGCCGAGAATTTCACCAACACGGCAGGCAACCAAACGAATGTTGGGTTTTCGCCCAAAGCTTACCACAAACTTACTAAACTTCATCCCTTGTCAGATTCCATAAAGCTTGAATGCCTCAGCAAAAGGGGTCCAAAGAGAAGGAAGGTGTCTGCGATCGTCAGACCAAATGTCGGTGTCCATCCATCGCAAAACACTGCTGGCCGGCAGTAGTGTCGAAGAAAAAAACAAGTGTCGCGGGGTATATATCCGTATGTCGAGGCTGAGCAGGTCCACGGCAAAAGGCAAATGACGAGTGGCCCGGTGATCACTACGGCTCGACTGCACCATGTCGAAAAGATTGAGCCTCCGAGCCCTCCCAGAGTGTAAATACACCAAGGAGAATAAATCCCCAAGGGAGGACCCGGATTGCCACCTCAGTCTTCCGGCCCTGTCTGCACTCATTATCAGTTATGCGCGATCGGTGTTCAGTGGTAGTAATAGAGTGCATTTGCTAAAGACCTGCAAAGGATTAGAAGAACATGTTTATTAGAACAGTGACGGAATATAATCGGCACATGAGAAAAGGTGTCTGAGGAGAAATACAGATGTCGAAGGCCAGGCGGGCCAAGTTTGGTAAGGGTGTCGAAAGGTTGCATTCCAGAGGTTTACTGTGCTCCGGATAGTGGTAAAACCACGTCCCCGGCTCACAGCACTCTCACCAAGCCGTGCCGAAGCAACGACTGGCCGCAACACCCTTTCGGGATAGCGGGGGAATATGCAAGCATAATCACAGAGAGCGCCGGGAGGGCGCTCACACAGCCCGCTACCGTAGAGGTCATCGCGGCGGGACCCCTGGCATATTGCCAACCCCTATTATCCCAGGTAATTCATCCTCGAAACTCCTAGGAGATGAAATCTCGTAGGAAAGTTTCGACATCTTCAACCCCTAAAAAATTTTTTACCTTATTATGGAAGAGCTGATTGGCTTCGAGGGTGGCAGTTGCTCCGTTCGTGATTTCCACCCCGGCGGCGCGGCCCTAGAAATTTAGTTAAAATAATTTAACACGTAATAGATCATATCGCTAATTTTTGAGGAGGTCACTAGACAAAAAATGTTCGATTGACTTATTTCTAAGATTAATTAATGACAGAATTAAAACCAACCTCAAAGACGCGATTCCGCTTTAGGGTCGGGTTGCTCTCGGTGGAGATCAAAACACCGGCCTGAGCGTTACGGTAGATGTCGTTGTCTTCGAGCAGGCCACGGCCCTGCAACGTAAAATATCGTTTAATCTGTATCCTACTATATATAAAAAATAGTGTTTGTGTGTGTGTGTGATACTTTGCATGCAACTTCCGTCACCATGTCCGGAGGATATCTCGATAGGGAATAAATTTTAAGGTATATATGATACGTCTTTAGATGCGTAATGGCTCTGGGATGACTGCACGCTTATCAGATCTTACAAAATTAATTGTTTTAAACATTAAATTTCAGTTTTTGTAAAAATTTCGGACACCCTCTTTGTTAGGAAACGATTAACATGCACCGGAAGTGGCGGTAGCCTATTTAATCGGGTAGAGAGTGTCATTTTTCATTTTTTTCTCATCTAGATTCGAGAGACGTATGCAGAATGATGAATATAATGGGGTTAGATGGGCCCAGGGTTGAAAAGTCGCGAAGCGGCTTTTCAACCCTGGTTACTGTTTAAAAAATGGTATATACGAGCAAGATTATTTTCGAAATAATATGTTTGATTTATATGGCTCATTAGATTTTTCCCGATCTGGCATTATCATTTGTATCCCAGTAATGAGCCAAGCTTAATGGCAAGCCAAAGTTTTAGTTCCAATTTTGTCTAGGAAAAGATGTTTTGTAATTTTTTCCTATTTAATGGGGCCGTGTGAGTTTAATACGCTTTCGAGCCATCGACTTTTTCATAATTTTGCAATTTGCGTAATTGCAATTTGCAATTATCCTATTTTGCAATCGAAAATCCAAGGCTGCAATTTTAGCATTGAAAACTGAGGGGCTGAAATTCGTTTTTTCAAAAATTTCGTTTTATTCGGTTGGTTTCAAAAAGAATTTTCATAAAATCAAGCCTCTCACACGGGACAACAGCGCCGCGGCATGTCCGCGCGGCCCGTGGGCTCGCCGTGCACGGGCCGCGACTCCGCCGTGCGCGCGCCGTGGCCGCGGACCCGCCGTGCCAATGCCGCGCGCGGATTGACTCGGGCAGCCAGACCCTCCCGTGCGCGGTCAATGCGCGCGCGCCGCGTTTTCGCCGTGACGTCGATAGGTGTTGGAAGTACCGCACGGAGAATTTCGCGATTTCATGGCGAAATCCACAAGTTTAAAAAAACTCCATAGTTCAGAGAAAAATAATTATTACCTCGCCGTTTACTAAACTTTTTATCGAAATCTGTTAAGGCCTGCGATTACTAACTACTTTCATAGCTTCATCCCGTTCGTAATTTGCCTGAGAACCTCGTTCCTCTTTTGTATCCTCAACTCGTTTCGAATTGTTTCATTGTTATTGCATGCCTTTAGATAAAAAGTCTGGATGTCGAACCCAATTCAGGGAAGGTGCTGAATGAAAGACTTCTTGCGGAAAAGGTATCGTTCATTCTAGGCTTTCTAAGTTCAAATTTAGGTTTGGTATCCTGTTCTGATGCGCCAGTCACGTCGACGGGATTCAAGCCGCCAGCCCAACGCTGCTCTATGCTTTTCACCACTAGCCTTTTTATCAAATTATTTTACTAAAAGCTTTTTAGGCAACCGCCTCGAAGGTGCCGCCGAGATGATGGGCAACGTGTGCGACGAATTTTCACATCTGCCGTCAATACTGGTCAACTTGTGTTAGCTGGGATAATACTGGTCAGTGTTTCTTGCTTAGTTGTCACCGGCACAAGGTTCCTATCTATTTTTCCTTATGAAAAAGCTCATGGCCTGGGTGGCGTCGCTTTCAATATGGATTCAATAGGAGTTTTCCTAAGGAAAATAGGTCTTCCCTGTGCCGGTGACACCTCAAGTCTTGGCTCTATGTTTTTTTAGCAGACCGTTGTTTTCCGGAAGACAGGCTGCGAGACGCGAGTTGCTTCCTGCTGCCGACAATACCCGCGCATAGGAAACTGAAGACCGACCATCAAAAGAAGAAGGAGGTATCGATCGTCATCTTTTCATCAATTTTTCTTAGATTTTGCTTGACGGCATGGGCAAATACTTGTGAAAAATCAAGTTGCACGACACGCGCCACCTTGATATGCAAAGCAGACGTCCTAATTTTGGTTGGTTTTTTTTGCTAAAGTTAATTAACTTTTCAAATTAGTGCGCTTCTTTTCGCTCATGTGTGCCGTTGCTCGACGAACCTACCCGCTGAATCTGCAGTGCTACTTGTAAGTAGAGTTTAATCTACTTATATCTATTCTTTAGGGTTATGTTCGGAGTCTGTATGCAGTCGGGCCCGATGTGTGCTATTCGACGACGCGCACCACTGCCGTCGATGTTCAGGGACCAAGAAAATGTAAAAAGCAAACTTTAAATTATTATCTGTCATTTGTGAACAACCCGTGGTTTTTCTTATGTTTGTATCATTTGTTCATCCATACTCTTCATTTTTCTGTGTCTACTGTTATCTTATCGCGTATTGTGATTTCATTCAAGTTCCTGGTCGATTATTGTATGATAAACTATTGGTGGAGCAAGGTGTATCTAATTTCGATTAAATGCACCCATACAAGGAAAAGTAAGGATATATTAATAGTAAAGGCATCCATGCGCGGTTCCTTGCGTGCACGGCGCGCGGTCCAGCCGTGCGCGGCGCGCGCTCCCGCCGCGCACGGCCCGTCCTGGGCCGTGCCAGCCGCGGTCAATGCGCGCGCGCACCGCGGGCAACGCGCGAACGGGCCGGTACCGGCCCGTTCGCGCAATGGCAACGGCGCGCGCGCGCAATGAACCGCGGCGCTGCTGTCCCGTGCAAGGCCGTGCATAGGCACTAGTATGTAGTAGCGTTTTTCGACAGTAAAAATTACTCAAAGTTAAAAGAATTTAAGAAAGTAAAACTAATTTTATTCCGAAAAACTTCTGAAAAATAAATATATCCTCTCACCTTATTAAAGATACAAACGCCACCATCACGGCCGTCGTAGATTTTGTTGCGTCGCAGAATCGGGTGCGAGTCGGTTTTTATCCAGACGCCTGAGAAACGAGAAAAATAAATGATGTTTCATGGATGCAACTTATGCCGCGATTTTTTACCGGATTAATACATGCGGTTTTCTGCTTTGTTTCTCACTCTTGCTTGCCGCCTTTTTAAGCAGTTTAGCGTGCCAAATATTCTCTGCTAGCCTGCGCTGATTTTCCAAAAAAACTCTGCTACCTTGCTCTCCCTTTGGCCTAAATTTTCCCCCAATGGTCGATGCTAGCTCCCCCGATTGGATATAGATTAATCGCGAGTCAAACAGACGTAGATTAGCCTAGGAAATAAATTCGAAATCATTATTTTTTTCTAAAACGGATTTTTATTGCTTTGTATTTCAATTTTCTGGAACTTTATTTTATTAATTGACCAGAGTCTAGAGGCTTAAAATTTAAATTTAGACGAAAGGTGATTTCAAAAAAAGCCAAAAATGTAATTTTGACAATGATTTCCTGCAAAAAGAAATTGCGACAAAGTGTTTCGACAAAATGTGTACAAAAGTGAATTGCGACAAAATTATCTTTTAGCAAAGGAGATGCCGCCAAGATATCCTACCTTATATAATTTTGGAGTGTATGTGTGTGTGTGTGTGTGTGGATGTCACTTTCGAGGCCCGATTTGAGGGCCTTCCTGTGCATAAAATGCTCTAATTCTCCGTCACCCTGGGGAATCGACCCTTCTGTTTCCGATGACGTTTTCAGAATTTCGATAAAATACAAGTTTACAAAGTTAAAGGCGGTTTTATTCATTTTTGGGGGTACCTGAGGGCTAATTTGCATAATGCAAAAAATACAAACTTCCTCATTCTTGCCAGTTGCACTCGCGCGTGTGGTCGGGGCGGGGGTCCGCAGGACCCGAGCTATCAGAAAGTCAAACTTTTCATGCAAAGGCCGCATTCCAGCGCCCAAGGCCCGCGAAGCGGGTTTTGGGCGCTGGTCGTAATAATAATTTTCTAATCCCAAATGTTCACTGCTAGCTCTCCCTAACCAACTAAAAAGTTAATACAATAAAACATTATTTTTAGTGCCTTTTGCTGTTAACTATGACTTAGTAGTTAATTAATGCTAATTAAGGAAATATATTTTATTATATAGAAAAACTCACCAGCCATCGCGTTGTCAAAGATCTCATTATCCTCCAACACTCCGAGTCCACCATTATAGACGAGTACACCGCCGTTTTGACCTCCCAGATCTTGTTCCGCGTGATCTTGGGATTTGAGCCCGTTCTGAAATTCAGGATATTAAACTACTAGCAGCTACAAGAAACGGTTATCTTATTATCAAGGGATTCGATAACAATATTCCTTAATTTTATGACTGTTTTAGTCCAAGAATCCGATCAGCAAAATAATTTTACGTAAATGTGTAATTTTTGATAGCGTGTTTCAGCTACAGAGAGTGATTGGTGCATTTTTAATAGATAATATTTTCATTTTGCATGGGCAATGGTTGTTACGTATCAGGTTGGAAGGTAAGTCCTGTCGCCGAGATTTTGGAAGGCTGGCTAAAATCGTAGTCAGCTCCATTCTGCACATGCGATGTGTCATTTTGTAGCCTCTGTCTGAACCGTTTCGGGAGGAGGGTCCTAGCCCGCCAAAATCCAGGAGGACCGAGATACGGGCCCAAGAAGTTTTTGGAAAAATTGAGCGTGTTTTTGCAAGTTATCTCTGCATAAAGTGATTTGCATACGATACCTTTAACGCCAATCGTTGTTAACTTATTAAATTAAGTGTGTTTATATTAGGAAAAAAATAAAGCTATTACATAATTCATTGCATATCTATTTAATACAATCAGCTATATCACAATATTCATTTTTAAATAAATTAAAATTTTTAAAAACGTGTTTCAGCTATCCGTACATATTTGTCGGATTTTTTAATCGATAGTCCTTTCCACGTTGGAGATTTTTACAAAAATAAGTTTCGGGTAGATTAGTAAGACTTTAGTTCCTTGATTTAATAGTTTAACAGTTCCTTCTGTTCAAAATCCTTCTTCTCAAGTTTTTACTTCTAAACTATCAGAAATGTGTAAGCTTCACATACCTAATCTGGACACCAGAATAAAGATGGTTGAAGATGTCGTTCTCCTCGAGCAGTCCGTGGCCATTATCGTAGAAGTAGACGCCGACCTGCATCAGAAAAATAGTGATCAATATAAAAATTCTATCATATTGATATTTACTATCATTAACGCCTTGTCTAGAGAGATAGCGGACTTCTGCTTTAAAAAAACAATTTATTTTGCTGAAAAGATGTTTCATCATTTTGTACTACTCAGTAGACCTCCCGAACCCCCCCCCCCCCATTTACCCCCATACTTGTGGGGGTTGGATGGGGGTCAGAGGGGGGTTGCGAGGGGGGTAGGGTGGGGGTTGGGCGGGGTGTTCGAATGGGGGTTTCCAGGGGTGTTGAAAAGGGGGGTCTGGATGGGGGTTTTGGGGGGCCCAAGGGGGTCTCGGAGGGTTCGATGGAGGGTTTGGTGAGCATATCAACTTGCGAACATTTTTTTTTATTCCATGACATGGATTTTTTGTCTTTTCAGATTTTTGTCAATTTGCTTTTTGTCAATGATCGCAATATATGAACTAGGCTATTTTGATCGAATCAGGAGATGAACATCGTTTTCGAGCAGTTCGCACAATTCGGCGCCAATTCGACTGCAACTCAGTTGGGGGTCGTCTGGTAGCATTTCTTCGAGGTTGTTGAACACGGCGGACCATTTCGAGCCGTTTTTTTCTAACCGCGCTAGCAGCGTAAAAAAGCTTGATAGAAATGCTTCAAGCCGTTGAGAAGGTTGCATTTTGAACGCTCTTTCAAACGGTATACTTACCGTTCTCCAACACCGTCGGGGGACAGAGAACGGAGCGTTTTAGTGCCGAAAGGTGTACCTGTCGAAGTTGTCGCCGCACTAAAACCATCATATCTCGAACTGCACTGGGACTCCTGGATCGAGAAGGGCATCAGTCGAAAGAGCGCGAAAAGTTCTATCTGCCCAACGAGTTTCAGCTCTTTAGCAGCTTTGCCCAGCCTGCTAGCGCGGTTAGAAAAAAACGTCCCGAAATCGTCCGCCGTGTTCAACAACCTCGAAGAAATGCTACCAAACGACCCCCAAATGAGTTGTAATCGGATTGGCGCCGAGTTGTGCGAACTGCTCGAAAATGATGTTCATCTTTCATTTAGTAGTAGTTTTAGTAAAATCGGACCGGGCAAATTTCCCAACACTACTTGTGGGGGCACGGGTGGGGGGTTTGGGGGGTTCCGTTGGGGGCCGAAGGGGGTACGTATGGGGGCCGGGTGGGGGTCGGGTGGGGGGTCCATTGGGGGTTGGCATGGGTGTCTGTTGGGGGGTTTTGGTGGGTGTTGCGATGGGGGTAAAAATGGTGTCTTTGGGGGTAAATGGGGGGGGGTTCGGGAGGTCTACTACTCAGGGTTTGTGACTAGCTTGGATAACATCACACCTCTTCTCGAAAATTTTGCGAAGGGCAAGGGCTAGAAAATCTACCTTACCTTAAATTCGTAGATTTATTGAAAATGTACAAATTATAAAGACCGTAGTTAAAAAATTATAATAAGCCACGATAGGTTTTTAATCACTTAACGATTGTTTGTTTTTATTACGACTAGTAAACTATCATAAAGAAGATTTAAGCGCCTTTAAATACCGTACCTGTTTCCCGGAATGTATCCGATTTTTCCTGAGAATCGGGCTGCTTCCGGTGGTGACCCAGATTCCGGCCAGCGTATTGCCGTACACCTCGTTGTCCTCGATCAGTCCCTTGCCTTTTTCGTGCTGAAAAATGATTTAATTAGATAAACTTAAATGATCGATTAAATAATATAAAAAAAACTTATTTTTATGGACCCGACTTGCTAAGCTCATTTTCATGAAAAAGATCTTCTTAAATTATTTAAATGAGCGATTCAGTGAAAGATGATGCCCGAAAACTAATTACTTCTCATTAACAACCATCACTCCCGCTCTAAACGATATTTTTCTGGAAATTTCTTACTTTGAAAAGTTTAGTTATAAAATTCAAAATAAAATAATAATAATAATAATAAAAAGTAGTATAATAAAAATATTATCTTTTGATGTTGTTTGTTTTAAAAGTGTCTATAACTATTTTTTAGTAATTTTAATTAAATAAATTTGGCAAAAGTATGATTAGGAATGAAATGTATTGTATGCATATTAGCAAACAAACTAAATATCTGGAAATAGCATACTCTGCGAAACATTTTGTTACCTACGACCTTTTATAAGCTTTTAGTTATAGTTTTATCACTTGTTTATATTTTATTAAATTTAGTAAATTAATAATATTTTAAGATGAATTAATTGATTTATAAGATGACCCTGCCGAGCATTATAGAGGCCAACAAACCACGGACATATTGTTCTTTCGAAACGTTTTTTTTAAAGTGCTGACCACATAGATGCCGCCGTGCAGTCCGTCGTGGATCTTGTTGAGGCGGACGATCGGGTCGGAGCCGGTTCGGATTTGAATACCGGCGAGCGCATTCCCGTAGATGTTGTTGTGCTCGATGAGACCGCGCCCTTCCGAGAAGATGTACACGCCACCTGAAAATGTACATACTTGTCAGATTTTCAGATCGTTAATCTAAAAATTAAAACATTAAAATTTTGTTGTCACAAACTCGCTAAAAAATCAATGTTTCGAACTTAAAACAGGATCCGATAAATTAAAATCTTCTAATCCAAAGGCGCTATTCAAGCAAATCATAAACACAATGTTGCAGGTGAAACGATAAACTAAAAATTAAAACAGTAAAATTTATAAGCCTTTGCAGCAAATTCGCTAATTTGAGCTTGACCTTTAAAAAGAAAAGTTACAAGCTGATAATCCCAATAATGATAAATTCAGTAAAAATTCAAATGTTTCAGACCAAAGCGCACTTTCTCAAAATCCCGAGCCTATAATTATGCCATCGTTCCTCACGGTGAAAAAACATAAATGTCCCAAGCTTAAGCCAAGAACTTGAAAATTCAAAATTTATAATTTCTTGCGTCCGGCACGTTTAATGAAAATTTAAAAATCAATTTTAAGGGATAATTGTGACATTGTGAGTCTATATACAGGGTGGGCCAAAAAAAAACAACAGGTTTGGGCGCGATTGTCTCGAGAACCTTAACGAATTCATGGTGGGTTGATGGCTGAAACCCATTTTCTCGGCCTGGAAAAGAAATAAAACACAACTTGATTTTTTCGATTTTTGGCGACGTATCAATACAAATGACACCCGGAAACTGTGCGTTCCGGGAAAGTTTAATCGATAGATACCTAAATCGTAAAAATCGGAATCGACTGCGGACCGCTAGGTAGGGGGGTTTTTTTTGGGACACCCTGTATATATACCGCTGGTTTCTTTCGGCCGAAGCAAATCAAATGTTTCGAGCTTAAGCCATAGTTCAGAAAATTAAAACTCTCCAGTCGTTTGAGCAAAGATGAGTTTGAGCATCGATAAAACCCAAAAAACAAAAGCTAGAACACGGTTTTTTCATTCAGATTCAAGTAAAATGGCAATAGCAAAATGTCGTAATGCAATACCTTGAATTCCGATTTAAATTAAAATGTTTTAAGCCTACAATATACACAGAAAAATGTAATCTCGGGAGTCATTCGGTTGCCGTTTCTCGAAAAAATACATACCCTGGTGGCCGCTGTAGATCTCGTTCTTCCGAATCGTCGGATCGGAGTGCGATGTAATCCAAATGCCCGCAAACGCATTTTGGTAGATTTTGTTCTCCATGAATTGGCCACGGCCTGAAAATTGAAAAAAATGATGTTTTATAGCACAACATTGTTCGGTAAATTTTATCACACTCAATTGAGCATTGCTGATTTCGTAAAAAATTTGTTGAAAATGCTTGCAAAAATTTGTTTCATGAAAGTCCATTATTAATTTTTTTGGTGCACGAATAATTATTGAACCTTCAGGTCTTCGAGTATCATCATGGTATTTAACTTTAAATTTAATTTTAAATTTCTTTTAATTTAAAAATTACTACAATAACTATCTGGATTCAACAGTATAATTAGTTTCTGTATGAGCCAAATAATTATCGAACCGCGATTGAAAAATTATGTTTGATCGTAGAAGGTCGTTTTTTGGATCATTAGTAGGTCAATGTGTCGCTTTTTTGCTGGTAATATTGTTCTTTTAAGCTGCCGTATGCCATCATTCAAGGCATATATTTTCTCATCACACGAAAATACTACTCTAAAAATTGAAAAACTATTTTTCCTCGTATAAAATCGTGTTTTAAATTCTCGGCGTACTGCGCCCGAGCGTATTTTCGTAAATTCAAGCTACCATACTTACTGATGAAAATGCTTGCGCCTTAAAATTTAAAAACATGTTTCATCGTCTAATCTTCGTTTTATTTATATATTTGTTCGAATTCTTAGTCTTTCCGCTCGTATTCATTTATTGAAAAAATGTGCTTCTTCGCGCAACCTCGGTTTTTAAATACTTTTCAGCACAGTGCTCCGTTCGTCACTGACACGATAAAAAGTTCATGATTTTTAACCGACCGTATGCCAACATTATAGAGCCATATTTTACTAAATACTTTATCACCAAAACTTAAAAATGTGTGTTTTATCACATAAGCTTGTTTTTTGAATTTTTAGCACCACAATAGTCCTTTTTCTTGTTCGTTTTTAAAGTAGCTTAAAAACTACCAGATTCCAGAATTCAAAAAAATCTTTTTTTCCTTACCTTTCTCATGCACGTAGATGCCTCCGGTTTTTCCGTGGTGCACCTCGCAACGGACAACCGTCGGATTTGCGTGATTTTTCACCTAAAAACGGCGTTTAAACGCATCAAAAGAAGATAGGCAGTAGAATTTTATAATTAGCAAGTTCGCAAAATGACAAAAAAATAATGGTATAGAAAACCACGCCAAATTAGAAAAAAATCTTTTGGGCTTTTTACTATTTTTTCCGCTACACCATTTTTTCAAGTATTTTTCGTAATTTTTGATGGTTTGGTTTTATGCTATGAACGTTCATTGATAAATATTAAATGCTACGAATATTAAATGTGATTACGTAAGGGTTGAGCTGATGCTAGTTTTAATATATAAATCAAAAAGTAATAATAGGTTACCTCAATTCCCGAGATGCGATTGGCATGAATGTTGCATTTCTCGAAGAAGCCCTGGCCGTATCTGCAAAAATAAGAGCTCACAAAAATAATAAAAGCCTTTTTTACTTTAATAAAGTTGAATTTTAAGGTGCTTTTGCATTATCCGGGGGGGGGGGGAGTTGCCTTAGTATCCAATCTTTTAAAATAAATAGAGGAAGCGTTTCTAAAACTTTTTCGTTATTTCAAACCGAAAGATCTTACAAGTTTTTCGTAAAAAATACAAAACCTTTAGATTTTTCGAGCGAAATGTCAGAATTTACATAGTTTTTGGATAGTTTTTCACTTGAAACATAGCTAAAATATATTAAAGACACTATTCAATCACTTAATATCACGTAACATCTCTGGAAATACAGGGGGTAATCCAGCTAAAATCGTTGGAGGAAGCAGGGAATTCATTAATCATTTTTCCTCTTTTTTTGCTTAAGTAAATTTTGCAACACTCACTCGAAAACAAAAATGCCGACGTCCATCCCGCTGTGGATATTGCATTTTCGGAAGAAGGGATTCGCCTGGTTTTTCACCCAGACACCGGCCAGGCAATTTCTTGCAATCTCGCATTCCTGGAAAACACAGTTAATAATTTCTTGTATTATTTATTTTGAAAATTGATACAATGGACAACAATCAAAAATTTAATAATACTAGCGTGATCGTTTACTACAAAAGTATTTTTTAAATATATGTTTCGGAAAAAGTAGGCATTTCTATAAAATGCTTATAGGCAATTCAGCTCACATCTGCGGTCTAAAAATTTCAATTTTTCAGGTTTTGTGATACAATTAACCCATTAAATATCATTCCTTATATCGTAGCTAATTCGATTAAATTTTTACAACATCAAATTACGGTATATCTAAATTAAATCTAAAACCATAAAAATTAAATAAAAAATAAATAAAAATGCAAGCATACCTCAAAGGTGCCCTGCGCACTTTCGGTTATATAAATGCCGACGTTGTCGCAGTCGCAGATCGTACAGTGGCGTACCTGAAAATCTATTTAATTTTTTGGGTTTTTTTCCTACAGAAAGCTATTCATTATCCGATTAACGCCATACAGGTTGCCGTAAAATTTGGAAACATCCCAGCAAAAATTTTTTGAAATAGTTTTCCTAATGCGGCACCTCAAGTATAGCGGTTATAAAATGACGTTATATTCGTTTATATGTTTGAGAATCATTGGTTGCAAAAAGCCCAAGTACTATGACGGGGAATACTTTTAGAATCTGCCGCATGGATTGGCTTAAAGTCGGACCGAAATACCGTACCCTCGGGTTCGCGCCGGCCCGCTTCACGCACAACGCGGCTCCCATTGGTGATTTCGAGTTGATGATGCAGCGGTCGATGGTGGGCGCCGTCTCGTCCATAACCTGGAATCAAAAATTTTTAAATTTTGCGAAACCTATAAACTGAAAATCCTATAAAAAAACTAATGTTTCGGATCGATCTCGGAAACGGAATTTTTACAACCCCTTAATAGCGCTGATCTGCCATACAAGAAACCGGACGACCCTCTTTAACAACCAATTTATAGTAACTTTTCAAAAGAATAAACAAAACAAAACTTTGAAAACTTTGGAATATTAAAAATGGCTAAATTGCCATAAAATAATAAAAATAGGAAAATAATGAGGCAATGGTAATAGAATGCTAATTTATTAATAACGAGTTTTAGGTTTATCTCCAATTTTGACCCTTTTTAAAATCGCAAAGCGCCTTTAAATTGGATTGCCAAATACCAAATTTTTGATAAATTAAAAAGTGATGTTTCAGATACTTTTCCGACCCAGATTTTCGGCGCGGTTTCAATTCCCGTGCCGTGCATAACTCGACGCGAAAATGTTTGGCAAAAGTAAAAATCGATGAAATCGGCATGAAAAAATTTTAATTTTTGAGGTGAGCGGAGTTGCAATTTGGCAATTACTAGTGAAACGGGAAGCATCTTGAAATATCCTTTTTTAAGACGTGCCTGTACGGCGTAGTACTGTGGATGCGGGGCGTTGGGTAGTGCAACGTTGGCATTATTCGCCTGCGCCTGTGCCATCATCTGGGCTGGGGGGTCGGGCACGAATCTGGAATGAAAATTGGTAAGGAAAAAAGTAGCAACATGGAGATTTGCATCCAGTTAGTACCCCAACTACACAAAAAACGCTGGAATACGATATTCCAGATTGGAAAACGATCTTAGAAAAAAAAATGTTTCATGAAAAAGTCAATAGGAATATTTCGAGACAGTAACAGTTTTCTTTTACTAACGCTCATGTTATTCATGACTTTTAATGATCTGTACTTTGCAAAGGTCAAATATTTGCAATGCTGAGCATTTAATCCACTAATCTAATGGCTGAATTTTATCCTCTACCCTAGCTACCGTACCTGATCGTCATATATCCGACATAGGCCCCTGTAGACCCTTCAACAAGCGCCAACGTCGTCTCCGTCTGATTTTCGATGATTACTCTCCGTTGCACCGGGTGTGTTGGGGCTGAAAAGCAGAGCATAAGCAATAATATAAAATAATAAATATTAGGTTGGAACATAAGTTCGCGCAATCGAAAATTGGCAATTTCTTTCTGAAAATTTAGTGGCCAGATCCCGATATTCCCTCTTTGCATTTATCTATTGGGTTCATGAGTATGTGGGATCAAAATTACAGGTTTTTAGCCCCAGTAGTTTTTAAGATTTTTGCGTTTCTCTCGAGGGTACTTCAAATTTTTGACCCGGACATCTTTCCGAACCGCCATAAACTCACCATAGGAACTGATCATCACTATAATAATAAGTTATATCTATCAGCTGCATGCCGAATTAGCCTAAAAAGGAAGCCAAATTTGTTTTGTAAAGGCGGGCCGACGCGATTTTTCATTTTCGCTTAATCTAGCTTTAAAAAATTCTAATAGGGAAGCAACGCGATTCCGTCCCACACATCGAATAGAGAATTTTATTGCATATCCGGTCATCCAAAAAACCTTTTGGTTCTTGCCCGTTTTCCGGTCCGAAAATTACAAAGAAAGAAAAATATTGCGCGAACTTTAGTTCCAACCTAATAAATATAATAAAAATAAAAATAATTATAATTCCAAAACAAAGTTATTTATCTTTATTCGTAAACATATTATTCGTAGCTTGCTTGGTTTTTTTGCCTACGTAGGGAAATGGACAGAATTGAGCTAACACACTTTTTATAATTTTTAAAGTTCATGAAACAGATTTTTTCGTCGCAAAAATATGTTGCTTTCTTCTTTCAACCGGTTCTTAATTGATTTATGCGTTAAAGGAAACATAATTATTCGGTTAATTTTTTAACAAAACGATCGACTTATAAAATGAAGAATACTTTTGGGATGTCGAATTGAGTTCAAAATTTTTCAGTGATTCTTAAATTTTTGAAAACCATTTTTTTATTTTTATGCGTATGGAATTAAAATAATAACAGCAAGCCAGAAAAAATAATGCATCGAATTTGGGCGCCTTGGGCCCGGAGTAATTCATATTCTATCAAATTTTTAACAATGTAACAGATTTTTCCAAAAAAGTGATTGTTAATTAACCATTTCTTGGACATTTTTCTACAAAGTATCATGGCTAAAATCGAATCTAAGCACAAGCTATAGCTGAAAAATTCGCTGAACTCACCGGCACCGATGATCTGCACCGGCAGGTCGATGGTGATTGAGGGGGGCTGATAGGTGCCCTGGTGGACGAAAATTAGCTGATTTTGCCCAGGGGCTGCGCGGACGTGTCTGAAAAATTCAAAATAATGACTTTCTCCCTCTCTCGCTCTCTCTCTCTCTCTCTCGCTCTCTCTCTCTATTTTTAATACTTACTGCAATGCTCCTTCCACAGTATCAAAATGCAGCATTCTCCTGCCAGGATTTCCGGTGTACGTCCTCGCCTCATTTGGTCGAACGTGGATGCCGTGACGCTGAAATTGGAACGCTTACATTTTTAACATATGCTAATTAAATTTGGTCACCTCTTAAGATAAAAATCTCGCTAATTTACAGTTGCAAGGGGTCGAAGGAATGTTTCAATTTTAAGGTATACTGGTCTGGTGAACCTAAAGACTGGTGTTCTGAACTGGCTAAAATAACCATATTTTAATGTATTTTAATTCTAGGAAGATTGATTGCATAATCGAGCGAGTGCCTTAATTAAAGATTCTCTCCAAAAACCACCCACCCAATAGCAACCCTGGAAAAAACAAGTTGGTAAAGCCTTGTACGTTCAATAAAAAATGTAAAATATTGAAGTTTTCTAGTCGAAAATTGCGCGAGATTAGTAACTAATCACTGGATTGGTTCTTTAGATAGTAACACTGAAACATACTAGTTGTTTGAGGCTCTCCTTCCAGGGATTCATCTCCTTCCAGCGGCCTGGCTCGCGGAACTCGAACTTCCCGTAGGCCGGGTGGTAGAGGGGTGTCGCGTACTCGAATGCTTCTTGGTAGAGGGCTTTCCTGAAATCGCGGTCAAATATATGCGTTACAATTTATCTTAATAAGCTTTAAAAATATTTCGACCTTTCTACGGTCTTTCGAGGCTCCATCAACTCTATTTTTTGCATAAGAACACGAAGATCTACGGCAACTCTGTTTGCATTGCACAATATTAAATCTACCGAGGCTGGAAAAAATTTGAAACATTTTTTAATGGCTCTAAATGGCCGGGAAAGGCTCTAAAGGGGCGGGTAAAGCTACGTTCTATCCTTTCCTAACTATGGATTTTTTGACGGAGGCGCGACAAGCCGGGTAGGGCAGGAGTTTCGCGGCGTCATGGGATTTAAAAACTCTTATTCCATAGCCAACAAACTCCATACCTAGCTATCGCTTTTGACTACTAGTGTATTTCACACGTAAAACAACTAAAAATGTGACTATAAATAAAAAGATTTGGACATAGCGGTCTTCAGTTTGGGCCAAGGGGCTAGAAAAATTGCCTTGGAATCTGATGTTTCACCAATATAGGTCTAGTGTCAGAAAATAACTCAGGAATGTTCATCGGGTTTCGTGATTTACTTTTCAAAATTTTCCGAAATATATTACTTAATTATGGTTAGTTTAATAGCAAGTACATACCATGTATTCTGGTCGTTAGCCGCTCGGTACAGTCGCCGGGAGACGAGGCCCAGGTTGGCCAGGTCGAATTCGTACAGGTAGGAGCACACCTAGAAGTTTGTTCATTAAGTTAACCCGTGTGAAAAATTAAGGTTTCAAGAATTATAGGGATAAGGAAATATTTGAAACCCTGAATTACTAATTTAAAAACTCGTTAGTAACTAGGGGAATAGATCTTATCTGATCTGTAAAGATTTTTAAAAATTCTAATTATCAAAAATTTTGATGCAGGCAATGCCAATGGAATAAGGATTCTTGACGTGTTTCACGCGTAAAAAATTAGCTTCTCCAAGTCCTGGCTTAGAAAATATTTTGAAAAATGTTTCGTCCTTCCAAAAAATCCCTGAGAGTTAAAAATCGCTAGTAAGGGGTTTGTGGTTCATATAATCATATTTTAATACGAGCTTGTAAGAATTTTATATTGTAAGATTGTGGGATTTATAGATTTCGAGTCTATCCGGTTTCCTACTTGATCATCGATTATTCGAGGAAGTAAAGAAGGCAAAATAAAAATGCCCCTTAAAATTAAACAGTAACCAAGCTAATGAATGCGGCTGTTAATAAAAATAATAAGAATTCTTACTCAAAAAAAATTAATCCATTCGGGCGCGTATTCAAAAAAAATTTTATCTAGTTGTAAAAAATGTTTCAAACTTTTAGGCAAACCCTGGGGGTTAAAATCCCGTAATCGCGGATTGGAATCGACTTTCTATTATATATTTAGACACGATTTATATAGGAATAATTTCTATTTTGTTTTTTGTATGTATAAATTCGGCATATAAAGATTTAATAAACTTTTTTAAACTTTAAAAATATAAAATAACGCACTTTTTAAAATTTAAAAATAATTGAGAGCTTTTAATAAAATAATACACTAATTAAACCATCAATTAAGTGCTATTAAAATTCAGTCGATACCTTTGACAGCAATTCCTCGGGTAGCAGCTCGATATAGCAGTGCCCGTCATCGGAGGGGCCCACGTAGCCATCGTAGTTTGAGCTGGAAAAAGTTTATAATGCAAGAAATTTAAATATATTTTTCTATAGATTTTTGTCAGTTTTTAATATATTTTGATAAACTTAAAGAGCACAGAATTATATAAAAGCATGGACCTTGGTTTTGGCCGCCTAGTGTTACACATTTTTTTAAGTTCTGTGAGTATAATCCGACCACTTCAGCTATTTGTAGTACCTCGTAACATCTATTTTCAATACAAAATTTCATTTTCTTGCAGTTATTTACTAGAAATGATGTTGCAACATTTCACATCATTCTGGAGCGAAAGGGTACACAGGTGTCCCTTACTCTTTTTTCTTATCCATGTCAGATTTTTACTAGATTCTTAGAGAATTTTCAAAAATTGGGGCGACGTCGTTAGCTTTGCATTTTTTATGGCAAAATGTTACATTCTTTTTTGGATTCTGGCGGATCTCCGTGTCACTAATCATGCGTCGTTTTCCGACTTGTAACATTTTTTTGAGGCGGAAATCCTTTTGGTCGACATTGATCACCCAAAATTATCGATTCATCTTCCGATTATGTCTGGAGCTGATGTGCAACACACTGTTTATTTTTCGTGTATATATCCAGTTCTTAGCATGGATTTATTTTTGCTACAAACAAGCTAGATGGGTCCTTAGCAGGGTTGGTCATTCTGCGAGCCGGCTCTGGGCCGGAGCTGAGCGGGAGCAGGAGCCGAGCGGGAGCTGAAAATTTTCAGCTCCCGCTCAGCTCCAGCTCTTGAGCCGGCTCTTTTGGAAAAGAGCGGGAGCCGAACCCTGCTCTACTCCACCGGATGCTGAAAATTAGTTATTTATGCAAATCTCCCAAAATTCCAAAAAAATTTAGTATTTTTGGCCTTGCATTGCCTTATTTGCATAGATATCTGATTTGCAGGATCCGGTTTGAGTTGAGCGGGGTTCGGCTCCCGCTCTTTTCCAAAAGAGCCGGCTCAAGAGCCGGAGCTGAGCGGGAGCTAAGGATTTTCAGCTCCCGCTCCCGCTCTTGAGCGGGGCTCGCAAATCAGCTCCCCGCTCCCGCTCTTTTCGTGACCAACCCTGGACCTTAGATCTTAGAGTTTTTTTTAACATATTTATCCGGCTTGGAATCCTAAACTAAAAATGTTTCAAAAAGTACTGGTGCGGAATTCGAAACAAGTTCGGATTGTGAGTTTCGTTTGGATTTTTATAGTAATCAGATTTGAAACACACTTTTTTATTTTTAGTATTTTTTGTCTGTCATGTTCACTTTTATCTTTGAGTTCATCTTTAATCGTATTTTGTTATTGTTTTTTACCTAGTTTCTGAAAATTTATTTAATTAAGTTAATTCGAATTCCCCCAACCTCAACCCAGGCGGCCCCCGAGGTTTTATTGACCCGCCGACCGGCCGTAAGGGGGATCACTGGCCGGTACGGTCACTCCACCCCGCCAGAGGGGGCAACATTTAGCAAACAGAAAAGTTGACGAAAGCTGACGCGTGGATCTTTGGCACGTTCTTAGAATACTGCGCTTTTTGCAAAAAAAGTTACTGGAACTACCGGGTTTTGCTAAAAACACACCCTTCGAAGAACAACCGCATTCAAAATCAGTTCGGAATTTAATGAGGTTGAATTTTCGAAAACACGTATTTTTAAAGAAAATTTTCTAAACATTGAAAATATTTATATCAGCAATATCAATTCTAGATCAAATCTAATTATCAACGTTTCTCTATTTCTAATTACAGCTATTTATAAAACATCTCTTTCAGAATAGAAAATTATTTTTAGAATATTTTATTTTTAATAAAATATTGACCTTAAATTTAGCTAATTTAACTCGCACAGGTTTATCCCGAATTAAAAAAATTAACTCTCTTATTAATTAAAGAATTTCATAAAACATGTTTTCACAACGCTCAAAAAAAAGGTATTTTGTAAGGTTTCAAGGCCTTTTCCAACCTTTTGCATCATTTTTCAGAAAATTTTGTATGGATTTTTGTCTGTAAGGAATCCTGAATCTAGACAGTATAAAATATAATTAATATATGCAAATCGAGTGATGGTTTTTTTTCTAGGTCGATAAACGTCATGATAATTTTAAATGCTCCCCGACTCGGTTCGGGGGCATCTTTCTCCACCGACTGGCTGCCTGTTGGTCTGTTTGTGGTATGCAAATCGTGGTATGCAAATTGTTGCCCCTTTGCGAGGGAAAGAGAGGGGCCGAGAATTCCACTTCACACCTATGCACACTTGAATCGTGACATTCCGCCGAACACCAATGGACACACCGACAGACAGATGGGAGATGATCAGTAGCGAGAGAGAGAGAGAGAGAGAGAGAGAGAAAGGGAGTGAGGATGAGACTCGCATATTCAAGCAATTTAAGGGATTTCAATACTGGTTTAAAGGATCGATTACCTAATAACGTTAACCAATGCGATTTTTTTACTTAATTTAGTGAAACTCACTTTTTTCGCGCCTCTCCCGGTGACTCGGCCTTGAAACGTTTGCATTGGTGCGAGGAGGGCTGCTGAAAAATCGAAATTTAATTTAGCAAGGCTAATTAAATTAATGTTGTTAATTTAAGAAACTTTATGGAATATATAGATGAAAACGAATTTTTCAATTTTATTTAAAAAATTTTTTATAAAAACTGGTTTGGGGCAACGTACTACCGGCGGGAAAATACTCCGACTAATCCAATGTCGATTTTGCATGCATTTTTACCACTTTTGCATCAACTACCGTACAACCCCCCCCCCACCGATATTGCGCTAGAAACCCCGCGAGCGATTTCGGGCTTCTCGGTCCCTTTAAACCCGACTAGCCGTGCAAATATTTCGAATTGGTGTTCGAAATTCTCGTTTTCCGTGTTGTATTTGGAGTGAGCATGTTGTGTGCCCTATATCGGCCATTCTCCCCCATTCTCCTCTAGCCATTCCTTCCTTCTTTCCCATTCTTCTTTTCGAAAAGAGGGCTAGTGCCTAGTACCGTCTCATCCTATCCCCCCCTCAGCCTAGATTTGCTGCCCCCACTTTTCCATCCCCCTGACCACCCTCAACATAGCCAACAATCCCCCTCCCTTCCTTTCCCCCTAAAAGTGCAACATTGATTTTGCACCCGCGCACAGTCCTAAAGGATCATCGAAGCGAACGGGGTCAGAAATCTATACGCATCCTTCAGGGCTGAATAGAAGAAAATACAAAAATGTACGTTTTTTTAAATTAAAATGAAGAAAAGTCTTTTGGCTGGCTGGTCTAATTTTTTTCGGCGCATCGAACTTTGTAAACATAAATAGTGCAAGTGTTTCTAAGCGGGTTTTCTTACAATTCCTAGACGTAAAAACCTTACAAATTTATTTTAAAACACCTCAAAAACATCGATTTTCGCCCGACTTTTGGCCATCATTTCGTTTGTTTTTAGTTTTTATGGTTTCTACTTTGCAACGTAGCTTGATTTTGCTAAAAACACAATAAACACAAAACATTCTATGCAGTTACTAGACATTTCTACATACATTCAAAAAAAGCTCGCCCCCCTCCGATAATCCAAAATCACCAAAATCTAATAAAAAAAAGATACAGAAACCCCACTAATGAAGAGCAATTCGCAGAAGGGTCGAGGCCTGAATTACCTTAATAGTGAAACATCAATTCTTAAAAAAATCGGAGTAAATCTCCAGGCATATTTTTTGGAGAACGCAGTAATTTCGAATTTAACAAGTTTAACTAGAAAAACGCATAGTTTTATTATATTGAGAAAAAGATCAAGAGTTCGTGCTGGTATTGTGATGAAACATTTTTTGTCTGCAAAATCAGCTCTATTTTTCTAAAAACCAGACTCAACCTAGACAAATATTTGTCATACGAAGTAATAACAGGGTTTTGGAGGGGTGAACGAACATATGAATACAAAACAGAATGTTTTACCGAAAACTTAATACAGGAAAAATTCGTCAGCAAGTTCTATTGGGCGACAGGGATACAAATAAAAATTGAGCCGAGACAGTTGACAATTGGAAACCCATTTTTATAAATTCAGGAATAATTAAATTCATATTTAAATTATTTTAATTAAATGTTTCTCAAAAACGAACCTCATCAGCGGTAGCAGCCAGTGTGCTGGCACACGATCCCTCCTCATCTTTCTGCTGGATCGATCGACGGCGCCTCAGGGGATATCTGCTGGAAACCGGGTACTGTAGAAAATAATAAAGTATATTTAGTCGTTTTAAAATAATGGATATTCAATAAAAATAAGTTTTTTCAAATGACTGATGAACTACACGTCGCCTCCGGCAACAAATAACACCCTTAGCTGAAACATTATTTTTTTGTAACGAAATAAAGGCGTTTTTTAAAGTGAAAATTTTAACACCGGGAGGATTTTTTAACAATAAAGTCATCGATATATAAATAAATATCAATTCATTAAAAATTAGCTCATCAGACTGAAGGACGCATTGCCTAGCACCTATGACGACCAACATGTTCATTTGTTGAAATATCTTTTTTTAAACCAAAAATTTCTAAAGGTATGTATTTTTGTCGTTGATCTTAATAGTCTAACACTACTTTGGTAAATGCAAAATTTCTTATTCTAACTGCTTAAAGTCCTAGAAAAAATCTCCGTTAAAAAGACGATTTACATTTATGGAAAACATTAAATTTTCAGTAAAATCTTTGCCGTCTAATAACTTTTTTTGTCTTTAAAGAATAATTTAATAAAGTATATCTGATACCTTTTCAAAGTAGTAGCCTTCGGGCCAACGACCTCTTCATTGGCCACGCCCAGCACGAAGGTGTCGGAGCTGCCGGAGGAGCTCGAGTGTGGAGATTCATCGCCATGCTGAAATCAAAATATAAATATAGATAAAAATTTTATTTCTGTATCAGAGTTATTAATTTTAAAACGTCTTTTAGAAATTTCTACGAGAAATATTGTAGCGCTCAGGGTCATGTATCTTGAAAAAGTCTTGTTTCAAAAAAATTCATTTAACAAAACTTTTCTGGTGTCGACAATCTCTGTTCGCCAGCTTTTCCTGTATCGCTAATTATAGTTATTTCTGCTATTTAAAATGTTTAAATTTAATAAATAGTCCGCAAAAAAGTGTTTCTCGATTTACAGCATACTTCCTATTTTTTTTGCGTGATAGTGCAGATCTTGATGCCAAAAATTCAATTATTGCGTTTTGATACAAGTCAGTAGGTTACAAAATCAATAAAAATGAACAATCATTGCATATCACTCCATTGAAACTAAACGTTTATTGTTTAAAACATTCTTTTGTATTTTGCAAAAAAATGTTTTAGAAATGGGCCGTTTTGTTTTGTTTTGATTTTGTGTTACTGTGGTTTCGAGCTAGGGATCAATTTCCAAAAGTTTAACTTCACTTTAATTTGGACAAAGGCGTATCGGTTTACTTACCGGCGACTGGTTGCCAGCCCAGGGGCCGGGGCTCGGGGGGTCGTCGTTTTTCGGCGGCTCGTCCATCTGGAACACATTTTTTTTAATTAAGTAAGTTTCCTATTAAAATATATTATTAATTAAATCGCAACACTGATTCGTCTATAATCTTCAAAAAGTTGAATTTAGTTAGCTGACATCTGATTATTAAAAATTTTATTTACGAAAAATATAGTTTACCTAGTCAACGGCGCTGACGAGAGACCCGAATGAGGAGCCGACAGGAAAAACCCGGAAACAGAAATTAGTGTGGATCGGCCGAGCTTTCGGGGGCGCCTGCAAGAAAAACGTGTTTTAACGAAAAAGACATAGAAGAAAAGTTTAGAAGCGATATTTTGAAGCGGCGATCCATATAAATAAAAATAATTAAAGAGGAATAAAAACAAATAATAGCGATCAAGCGAAAATCACGCATTAAAGGGGCAGGAACAGGGATTTTGAAACGATAAATAAGCTACCATTGCACACCAATACTTTTAATGTACAACAAAATTGGTTTGACTGAAAAATATGGATGATTTTAAATTTAGAATGTGTTTCGTGGATATAGTGCGTTTAAACAGAAGTTTGGATTTTATTGGACTTGGGAATTTTCTTGATCAAAAGCAGATGAAATTCAAATTGGAAATATAAAGCTCTGGTTTGCTTACAAAATAGAGTTTAGGCCTATAATGTTATTCGATGGTTTTTGAGCAAGCTTTTCAAAAAAATACGTTTCCTGGAAACTGCATCTTTCGAAAAATTCTATGTGACAATTCCACACCATTCCGCTGTTTTGTAATCAAAATCGTCTGCATTTTTATGGGTTATCGATATAATTTTCACAATGATCATAATTAAAAAATCTGCTTCGTAGAAGTTGTATGTTCCGAAAAAATTTTACTGCGCAATGTCAAAATTGGCGCGTCCTTCATCTAATCGTCGACTTTTTCGATTTTCTATTAAATTTTTACTCTTATTTTTATATCTATTTTTGGCTAAGATAATGGGGCCACCTGTGGATGCCAAAAATGCCCGGAGGTCAAATGGTTATTCAACACTACCCCCAATTGCCCCAAGGTCACAAACGCTTCGGCTATTACCCCCGGCGTGCCCCTTCATATCGATCGATTTCCGGGTGCCTGGCCCCGATTTAAAGGGACTTGGCAGCAATAATCTAAGCGAAATTCTATAAAAACCTGGCGGCCGACTCAGATACTGCAGTGAAGCTACCCTTAAAATTGTGTACGACGATGAGATTTTGCAACATTCACGTAGTTTCGGTTTCTTGATACGGTATTACATCTGCGGAATCGTAGAGGGATAAAATCCCGCCAGTCGCAAATTCGGACCGTGATAATTCCGAAAACAAAAATGCCGACACTCAAAACCCCGATAACCAAAATTCTGGAGAAAAATTCAGTCAGAATCACGATATTCATAATACCGACAAGGCAAAATTTCGACAACCAAAATGGCGACATGCAAAAACAGCTGTTTAAAAGAAAATGTCGTCGACATCGTGATTTCAAAAACTCAAAAATCAGAACTTTTAACAACCGACCCGAAAGCAACTGGCCAGAAAAATTATTCGCTTAGATTGCATTTTTTGAAACATTAAATCCGTTGCCTAAAATCTTGTTAAAAAGTGCATAAAAGGCATAAATCTGAGCATGTGTATGATCGTAATACCGAAAAAGGAGCTTGAAAATAGCGCAAAGTTCTGCCTATCTAAATAAACAGGTTAGATACACTTATGAATACAACTGTATAAAAACCTAAAAACGATAGCTTAAAAATCGTATAAATCAACGAATATCGAAAATTAGGCGAACTCATGACAGCAGAATAAGTTGGTGGTCGACGGGACGTATGTTTCGTGGCTACAATATCATCGAAAAATCCAATATTCGCGATTTAAGGAACAAAATCCATTCTGTCAGTGTGTTCTGTCAGTGTCTGTCTGTTCTGTGGGTGTCTGTCCGTCTGTCTGTGTATGTGGTGCTGTCTCAGCCTCGCCCTAAATCGAATGGAGAAGCAGGCCGATTCGGGGCCGCCGTGCCGACCCCCTCTCTCGCCCCCCCTCGCCCCCCTCGCCGGTATGCGTGCTCTCTCGCGGGGTCCTGCCCCTCTCCCCTCTCTCTTTGTCTCGTGCTCTCTCCCCCTCTCCCAGACATCGATTGCACCGGGGCCGGCTGTCTCTGTATCTCGTCTTCTATGCACTCTCTCACTCCCTCGAACCCCGAGGAAAATCGAGACGTACAGAATTCTTCAAGATCGTAGCTGTGTGGGAGGAAAAGTATCTATTAAATCGGGGGATGGGGTAGTTGATGGATACCTTCAATTTCACAAGCTAGAGAGTATAGATATGTTTTTATAATTTTTCGAATCACATACAAGGGAGTCGTAACATTTTTAATTTTGAAACGCAGTGTGGGGGAATTAAATCGACAATAGACGGCTATTATTATTAAATAATTCCCCACCCAAGAATTGGCTTTTTTGTTGAAACATTTTTTTGCATTTCTAATCCAAAGTTGCGCTTAATTTGGATCGTTTTTAGCTACAGAAATTCCAAGAAGGTCAAGGAATTTCTCGAAAAATGCGAAGGCATTTTCGGGGAAGAAGCAAACGAGTTTTGCCTGGAAAAACAATTCGGTCACGCTTCTCCAAAAATGTTGGGCGGAGAAATTGTGCAAAAAATATGTTTTAAAAAGCTGTGAAGCGGCGCGATTTTTTCTCTTTTTATTAGATGATCGAATGTATCAAATCTCGTCCATCGAAAAATCAGCCTTTTCAAGGTCACTAACTACGGTAGTAGCCTATAATTTCAAAATCCCAATAGCAATTATAAATGTAATAAAAAAGGATAGCGTAGCTATATATTATGGATCGTGCCCTACACACGTCCATAAATGGGTGGCTGGTGGATGGTGGTGCTCCTCGTATCTTGGAAGCAGGAGGAGCAGGAGATCCAGTCCTTCACCCTCCCCTTCCTCTGGGATATGCCATCCACACCGACTGTCTGTCTCTCCGTTTGTGTGTCTGTATGTCTGTTCGTTTTGTAAAAGAAATACGGTCAGACTCACAGAATATTTAAAAAGATACGTCTAAGCAATATTGGAAATATCCAAAAATTTGAAGTATTTTAGGAATAAAAAAGAAAAGGAATAAGTATATAGTGGGAAAACCCATTTTTTTTCTTGTTTTCCCACCAGCCGTCGGGCGACTCATTTCCCGAACTGGCTGCTGTCGTCGGCGGCTGGGTATAAAATGTGGAGGGGGATATTGGACAAAATGAGGGCTGGAAATGGGGGTTACGAGCAGGAAGTATTGCCCACCCACACTGCCCAAAAGACTCTCCATCTTGTTGGAGAGAGAGAGAGAGAGAGAGAGAGAGAGAGAGAAAATGAGAAAGAGAGAGCACGAGAAGCCGATGAAGGAGAAAAACAGGGGGGTGAGGGGGTGAGGGCTACTTCCTCATAGCTTCTTTCCCGAGCCGTTAGTTATTCAGAAAAGTCAGAATTTTTGGGCGAGCTTGCACAAAATGTGTTTCACGAGAGGAAGGCTTCCGCTCCAAAATTAAAATACTATTAGTTAGAACACAGTGAGGATGAAAATTAACTTAACTTTTTTATATTTAAAGAATCCAATTTTTATAGTATTTACATTGTATATAATTCTTCAACTATGCAAAAAAAATTGTGTGTAAGTGCGAGTTTGTCTTGCAAAGGGAAGATACTCCATCAAATGTTTCAGCCATAATTAAGACTCAATGCATAATAAAAATTATTAATGGAAATTGATGGAGATATGGCTGTCTTCGGTCTCGCCAAGCTTAATGAAGCATGCTGGCGATCTTATAAAATCGGCATTTCGAGACAAATTGGCACCTTTAGTAAAAAAACAAAAAGCTTTGAATTTGTTCCCAAAATTCCTAAAGAATCTCAGGAAATCCAGGTTTCTTAAAGCATACAGCAATCAGGATTTTTGGGGGAGGGGTCGAAACGTAGTCAACGAAGAGCCCATAGCTTAATACATGTCGACACTCAGGCGTGTAAATTAACCGTAAATTCCAGGTTTTTTCGTGAAGCAGTTTTGAACATGGAAAACCAAAACTTTCAAAGGACTAAACGTAATTTTGTTATCCGGCAAAGCTTACGATTTCTACAGAATAATTTGCAAAGAAAATGTTTCATCAAAAAGGTAGTTCTGATGGAAAATGAAAAGAAGAATCCGCACTGGCGAAAAATTTTTTCCTACATGTCCAGAAATGCCCAGCAAGGTATTGTAAATTTGTCAGCAGTCTCTTTAGTGGAATTTAACTATATTTACAGTGGAAAAATCGAAAAATTTTGATATTTGGTTGATCCTACTATATATAAAAAAATAGTGTCTGTGTGTGTGTGTATATTTGCATGCACTTCCGTTTGGATGTTCCGCACATACAGCCTCGGCGAAGCATTTATTCGGTAGGCAAGACACGTCATAGGGTAAAGAAGGGGCCGGAATCGACTGCACACACTTAAAATCTTTGAAAAATTTCGATTTTCGCTATTAAAATTAGGTTTTTGTAAGGATCTTCGCGTGCCTCTTTGTTAGGGAGAAATTACCATACACCGGAAGTGGCGGGGGCTTATAAAAAGGGAGGGAGGGCGTGGTTTTCATTCATTGCTGATCGTTCCGACAAAGATTATGCAAAGTCAATACTTGCATAGGTCCTAGACGGGGCCAGGTTCAACCTTTCAACCCTGGTGAAATGATATTTTTGGTATTTTTGTGCTAAAAGTTTGTGAATTTTTTACGCATAAGAGTAGTAAAAAACAAGCACGACAGAAAAAATCTTTCAAGCAAAAATTGGAGCTGTAGGGAATAAAAATCTTAATGACGCGGGTTACGGTAGAGGATAATGGAACTGATTATTCCAATTTCCCAAGAATCTCTGCTCGTTCCCCCAAATTCCTAAAGGATTACCGATAATTGCCGGAATTCCTAAAGAATCATTGCGCGCGGCCCCAAATTCCCAAAAATTCTCTGCTCGCCTAGAGCGCTTTCTTAAAGTGTCGCTGCTCGCTACGGCCAATTTCCCACATAAATCTGTCGTTTAGCGCCAATTCCCAAAGAATCTCTGCTCGTTTACCGCCAATTCCCAGAATGCTCTGCTCGTTACCCCAGTTCCCAAAGGCTCTTTGCTACCTGTTCCTAGACCCATTTTCAGGCTGAACCCAATAGAGAATATTTGCATAAGAATCCAATTGTTCGGATTGCGTGTGAATCCCTAAAAAATCCCATTCACCAAATGTAAACCATGAATTTTTGATTTCAAAGCTCTTCGTGGAGGTTGGAAAAATGAAAGGTGAGCGGGGCAAGCGGATTGCCGCGGAATTTGCAGCCGATCGGAATGCGGGTCGTTTGCTTGGTGGGTTCAATTTTAACGCTAAAAGAAAAAAGCACAATTACATATCCAAAACCGCGCTGAACAATTAATTTTTGAAAAACATTGATTTTTTTTAATCTGAGCAGGGGACACGTGGTTTCGACGATGCTAATTCGTGGCGCATCGGAAACGCGGGCTCTTTGGCATTAACGAGGGGAGGGGGAATCAGGGTAAACCCATTTTTTAATCTAGATTTAATAATTAAATAGCTGAAATTGTTCGACTTTAACTTTCACTATCTCTAACCGCAAAAACCTCACATTTTTAAACACCGAAAAGTTTAGATTTTAGATGGTGTTTCCACGCAAGTATAGACATTTTACTAAAAAGTTAGATTGCTAATATTACCTTATTAAGTATTCCCGGACATACAAAATTTCGGTCCCCCTGATAAGGCAAAAGAACCAAATAGTTTGTTGCTATACACTGTCAGATAATTCGTGACGAGGGGATACTCTGAGCAATTATTCTTGCTGAAACATATTTTTCTAAACTTTTTGTCAGCTATGACCCATGATATACCGCTGCATTAACTCAGTACCGCGAACCGTAACGCCCGCGCCACTCGGTCAGGCTGTCCTGAACGACTCATAACCGATTACCCAATTAACGCGGGCGTATGCGCTGCGTGTCGCGGATGCGGTAAAATTCAAAGCAAATTAATTTTTGAGGATATTCGACGGATTAAAAATCATAAGCAAAAGATAGAGGTTTTCATTTCACATAGTTAGCCATCGCCGTCTTATCAACAAATTAAAGTTTAAAAATTAAAACGTATTAAAAAACAAATTTTAAAAAATCAGGAGCCTTTTACAAAAACATTTTCCAAAAAAATGTTTAAGTTTTTTTTAAGCATGATGAATTTTTAACGAATTTTTAGTTGGTTTGTACAGCCATATCGTCAGTGCTCTGTGGATATTACGGTAAGTAGTGTAAAAAATCGGAACACATTTTTTCGCGATTTCCAGCGACATGCCCCGGGCAAAACGAGGAGATGGGATGTGCGGGTTGTGAGCCGAGCTGCGAGAAGCCCAATCCGGTACCGTAAGCCCGAATTTTTGGGTTGAAAGGGACTGTGCAGCGGCAGAATCGACCCATGGGCCGCTTGGGTTTCCACGGCTACGGCTGGCTTCTAAGGACGAGTACAAGCTTGATGTTTCGATCAGAATTCCCAAAATCTCTCAGCTGCTTACCACGAAGCCCAGAATAATCTCTGCTAGTTACCCCTTTCTATCGGAATATTCGCAACTCTCAAAGGATCTCGGCTTCGTGCTCTGAATTCCTCAATAATCTCCGATGCCTACTCTGATTAATTTTTCTGGCGTTGCCCTATATTCCTCCGAAACCCCCCGCGCGCTGGCTAAAAACCTCAAAAATCACTGCTTGTTGGCCTATCTTCAAGTACTTTTTCTTTTGACCTTTCTGCGCGCTACAAATAGTTCCCAAAGAATCGCTGCCGGTTACCCTACCTCCCGGGGAAACGCAAGAAAATGCCGATAGCTTTTGGAAGGTTACCGAGTTGTCGAGGCCTAGTCGCGGCTGGGGGGTCTATTTAGCCGTTTTCGGACACGTTAAATCAACGATTGCGAAGTCCCTACGATGAATTGGAGATACGAGTCATCATTTCGGTAACTTACTATATGAAACTCACAAATTCTCAGGATCCTGAAGTAACATTTCTCATTTTTTGAGCTTACGAAAAATCCCTGGATTATTTCCCCCAAGGAACTCTGCTAGCTAGCCTGAAATATCCGAAATTTGTAAAAAATGGTCGCAACCCTCACAAATGTCTGAACGCAACCGCGAAGATTAAATTCGGGAACCAGCAGCATTCGCCGTTATTTTCTAAAACATCGAAATTCCAGAGCTGCTACCGTATGACGGCCTGCCAGACGGCGAAATGCGTCTGTGTTTCGGGGAGCGTCCGGAGGAATGATGGACAATGCGTGGCCCCGAATCGCTGCATTAGTAAGCAAATCCACGACAAATTTTCAGAAAAATGGGTTTCAAAAGTTTCTAAAAAATCGGGAAAATTTTGGCACTTAATTGCCAGTCGATAGTGGTTTTTAGCCCCTGCCGTCGCCTACTTTTTGGTGATTTTAGTTTGCTATGACGTTAGCTTGTTCGTATTTTTTTCAGACCCGTACCCTCAACCAACCCCGCCGCCACCGCCGACCCCAAAAATCAGCACCAAGAAATTTACCACGGTACGTGGAGACTCGCTTTGACTGGCCGTCACGCTCCCTGTAAAGCTCTTAAAGAATTTCGGCAAGAGCTAGCGATGAATATCTGGCCTTCAATTTCCATACAATCTCTGCTAGTTGCATCTGCCACTCGAAAAGCTGTCACGTTTCCTTTAAAATTCCCAAAGGATCTCGGCTAGCTACCCCAGAGCACTGAAAAACCAAAGAATCTCCGCCAGTTACCATTCCCTGAAATCGACGTATCACGCCCGTTAAAAATTCCTAAAGCATCTCTGCAAGCTGCCAGGTGACGCAGAGATGGCGGTGAAATTCCACTCCATTCCCAAAGAATCTCGGCGAGTTGCGGAGACCCCCGAAAAAACTTGGTGCCACGGCCCCTTTAAATTTCAAAGAAGCCAAGTGGCACGTTCCCTTTAATTTTTTAGAAGACCTCAACATCTTCCGTCAAAGATACGACAGTGAAGAGTACGACAAAAGCCGCGGAGGAAAGTTTTACGAAATGATGTGTTTTATCTATAGATAATCGATTCATACGATTTAAGTTCATACGATTTATTTGAAACATGTTACTTCGACGAATCCGGTTTAAATGACGTATTTTGTCGTAATAAGTTACCGCATTTAAAGTATTTTTAAGGCGACGTCCACAACGATGGCAGAAACGGAAAAATCGACAGCTACGACTACCGCCAGCAAGGTGAATTAATCGATTGGCAGAACAAAGAGATGTTTTATTAATAATAGAAATCCTCAGAAATTTCTATCAATTAGTAGCCCGTTCTTGAATATCCTAGTATGTCCTAGTATGTAGTAGCTAACCAACCTCTGTCTTCGATATCTGACAGTAGATATTATGTAAATTGCCCTAAATTTCTTCTACAGCTAAAATAATCAACCCGCTTTTTTTCTTTAAATGAGGCAAAAGAGGAACTTCGAATTTTTCAGATTTTGACAGGCTTTTCATTGTAAAATATCTCAAATGTTCATGGGGCGCCTGCTAGCAGCGACCTTTTGGGAACTGGGAAATAGAATTTCTTACCCAAAGAGTGTTCCATTTTGTATGCAAATTAAGGCGACCGCCGCTCCGGAAAGCACGTCCCAGCAAGCGGATACTACGGTATTTCTAGCTTTTTTTTGTAAATCGTACTTTCAGGAAATAACGTCGAGCACTAGCCAAAATAGGGAGACGACCACCGAGGAATCCGTAAGGATCGCCAAAACGCATTTTTTAAGTTGTAATTTTAGTGCATCGACGAAACAGAATCCAGTGCTTCAAATGGCATGACGGATGGGATTACGGTAACTTTTGCAGAATTTAGCACGAAAAATGAAGAATCTACTTTATATAAATTTCTAACGTCCGTACGCCCGTCCGTCCAGGAATTCAGCCAAATTATGCATTCAAATTCAACATTCAAATTCTGAGGGGGGAGACCAGCGCTGAACCCCCGCGTAGCGGGGGTCAGCGCTGGTAGAATTTATAAAATTCTCAAAATTTCCTTCAAAACGATTTTTTTCGAAGACGACAGTCAATTCTGAGGAGACTGCGACGACAAATGATGGCGAGGTAAAAATATCTCTATTTAGTAAAAAACGTACCGTATTTGCAGTGTGAATCCGAGACGACAACGGCTGCTAGTGGAGGTGATCCAGAAACGACCGTAAGTCGCAGTTGAAAAATTTTAGATCACTATTTCCTATTTTTTCCTTATTTTAATCTGATTTTTTGTATTATTTATTAATTCATAAATTTAATTGTTTATGTCAATACAAAGCTTACAAAAGTTTTTTTACAAAAATTTTTCAAACATACACAAAGTTTTGAAAAATGAAAGTTCCGAAAAGTTCCAAGAGAGAGAAAAATTACCCCATTCTAAGCTCGCGCAAAAGCTATTTTTGGTGTAACATAATTTCGCTAAAAAGCCCAAAAATTTTGGTCTTGTTCTGGGAAGTTAATTAAGCGTTAATTGGCCACGATAGCTGCTGTGCTATTTAGGAAAAACAACAAAAGTGCATTAGAAGCAATATTTTTAGCCCAAAATTCCTTATATTAAATTAAGGCGACCGATTCGACCGGTTTCCAGACAACCGAAGAGAGCTGCGCTCCCGAGGAGACTACGGTAGCTACTTTGCAAATTTAAAAACTTTATAAAATTGATATTTAATGCAATTAAAAGGATTATCAAGGTTATTTGTTATAAAAGTTAAAAGAGTGATAAAACATAAATTATTTGTGAAACTTTTATTTTTGTAGAGTTCAGCATCGACATCATCTACAGATGCCGATACTACGATAACAGAAGAAGAAGACTGCTCCACCGAATATACGGTTCCTAACGTAAGATATCAAAAATAACGCTAAATCATTTTTAGACGGAAATTACTGTGTAGTATTTACGTAATCTTATAAAAAATCTGCTCAAATTTTCAGACCACGCCAGAAATATCATCTACCGATTCCGTGACTACGGTAACAGAAGAAGAAGACTGTACCACCGACTATACGGTAATTCGCGTAATTTACCAAAACAGTTTTTTTCAAATCCTTAGACCACATCCGGGACCCCATCTACAGATGCCGATACTACGGTAACAGAAGAAGAAGACTGCTCCACCGAGTATACGGTAATTACCGTAATTTCTCAAAATACTTTTATTTCAGACAACTGAGACCACGCCAGAAGTATCATCTACTGCTTCAGATACTACGGTAACAGAAGAAGAAGAAGATTGTACAACCGAATATATGGTAATTACCGTAATTTGTCAAAAAAAAAATCAATTTTTAGACCACAACAGAGACATCATCTACTGCTTCTGAGGCTACGGTAACGGATGAAGATTGCACCACCGAGTATACGGTATTTTATAAAAGTTAAATTAGAAAAATGCCATTTAAGGAAAGCCCAACTACCACTAAAAACCACGAAACCGAGGTAACCACGTTAAAATCGCCAACATTTTCTCATAAAACTTTTTGTTGTCGTCTTTCAGTGGTTACGGTACTTTGAGAGCCATGTACCAAATAAAGGTTCATTAAAGCCAAAAATCTGAAATTTTACATAAAATTTTAGGAAACATTAATTTTCAAAATAAAATTCACGCCTAATTTTTTTGTTTCTAGGAAACAAGCCCAGAATCGACGACAACACATGAAGACTGCACGACAGACTATACTACGGTAGATTAATTTTTGCCTGTTCAAAAATATTGTAATCAGACCCAGGTTCAATGAAAGTTACTGCAGTACTGTAGGAAAACCCAGTGCGGTAAAAGCCCTATAATAAATAAAAATAGGCCCTATGAAAATTAAGTTTTAGGATTCAACAGCAATATCATCTACTGATTCCAGCACTACGTTAGAGGCGGACTGCACCACTGACTACACGGTATTTTTTAGAAGCAAAACCTAAGGCAAAAATACAAAAATTCGAACTGGTGAAACCGATTTTTTGAGGAATCTTCTACTCCTATTAACGCAGATACTGAGGTAATACAGGAAAATAACAATTAATCAGAACGTTCAGTCCACCGTAAATAGTTCACCCCCGGTATCCACTACCATTACTGGCGCCACCACCCAAAACATGGTAAATACAATTTGAAACAAAAGATTCTTTTAGGATAGTACAAGTGAGGACTGTACCACCGAATATAAGGTAAATATTATAACGTTAATTTAAGAGCCAATTCCATTTTAAGGAAACTACAACTTCTGCTGATACAGCAAGTGTGAGTGATATTTGGTTTAAAGGCTGGGATTAAAGTCTATTTTACCCACAGCCGAACTTTAGATTTTTCAAACGCAACTATTTTTATTTTCCATTATGAACTGCTAGAGCTGCACTTAATGAACCAATTTTTTAGACTACCTCAGAAACATCAACTGGGTCTGAGACTACGCCAGAGGAGGATCGCACCACTGACTACATGGTATCATAAAAATTAGAATTTAAACATGTGGTTTTTGCAGGAAATAACAACTACGGGTGCTGAAACCCAGGTTCCAATTCTAGAATTGCTTAAAAATTAAATTATAGACAACGGTAGCCGTAGAATCGACCACGGAAAGTGGCTACAGCACGCAAACTGAAACGCTCAAGACAACAACAGAAGAGGACTGTACCACCGAATATCCGGTAATTCCTTGAAAAAAGGGCTGGAAAATTGATACGCCATATAAAGCACCTCAATTCTTTTCATTTTCAGGAAATGACAACTTCACCTGATGCGGTCACTAATACAGAGGTCAAAAAGCAATTCCGCATACTTATACTTTATCTTTTAGCCCTCAACGACATTGGCGGCTGAGACTACCGAAGCGGAAGATTGTACGACTGAATATCCGGTATCTAGACGAAATATCTACATCTCTATTGGCTCGTACTTAATTTGGTTGCGTAAATTCGCGATCTAAGCGTCCCTACAAAGCCCTCCATATCCTAGTCTACCGTCACCGAGACAACAGTGAGGTCAACGATCCCAAGCACCACCGAGGAGGACCTGAGCGATTGCGTGGTAATATACTCATGAAAAAGTAGTCAATCGTAAAATCCCTTCTCAAGTGCTCGCTGCTAGCCTGCCCTGAAATATCTAAATGAAATTTCAGGAGTCCTCAACTGTCCGATCCGAGATACAAAATGTAAGACAAGCCATTTTGCGTTAAAATTAATCATTTTACAGGCCGCGATCGAACCCAAAGTCGAAGACTTAAGAATGGATCTCCCCAGCAAATTCATCTTCCGCCCACAAACTTTCAACGCCTTCAATCGAGCCGCGGATGCTAGTTTTCACGCAAATCCTGGACCGCGAACCTAAAAGCGATAAAGCAGCACGCATTGTTGTATAACACATCTTTTTTCACTTATTCTCAAATTTACGGAATGCATGAATTTATTGCCGCAATCGCAAAATATTACCCGACATTGTTGCGAACAATCACAAAGCAGCTTTAGATCAACGGGGGAATGAGGGTGCACCGAGAAGCAGAAAAATGGACGACACATAGCTGGTTATTTCTAGTACACAGAGAAGTATCGAGACGAGGTTCTTAGTTCGGAGGGTGGGTCGGCTTGAAGGCGGGAATGCGCGAATTGCCCATCTGAAGCGGACGGGGAAGACGGAGGGCCGGCAGCGTTGGCGTGATGGGGCGCGCTTCTGAAAAGGGAAGGTTTGAAAGATAACAAAAAAACGGCCCCAAAACTTTTTGCTTTAAGACAGGCCGCCCGTAGTTAACTCTCCTCGTGTGTGCCTTAATTGACGCCCCGAAACGCCAACCAAATCGGCGTGATGTTATGTAAAAATGCCTTTTCGGGGCGCCAGACGTAAGGAAATACGGTATGCCTTTGAGATAAAATCCTAACCTTGCGGCTTCACTTCAGCCTTCGACTTGTTCGTGGGAGGCGCAGAAGCCTGGCGATTTTGCGTCGAGAGCGGGCGCGCGACAGCTAAATACAGGCTACATTTGAAACTTCAATAATACCTGGCCTAACATTCGGGCGGGCCGTCGCTTGAGCCACGGGTTTGCTGCTGCTCGGCGCCGAGTTAATCGGTCTTGCAGGCAATGCGGTGGTGGGTGGAGGACGAGCAGGAGTAACGTGGTTACTAGCCGAAACCGGCTTCCCGACCGAAGTGGCAGCAGCGGGTGTCGGCTAAAACAAATGTTATGCTCCAGAAACTTTGGCTCACGCGACGGGCGATGGGAGGGCTGCACTTCTTGCCGGCTGGCTGGGGGTGGGCCGGGGGGTGGCTCTTTTTTGCCGGTTGCTGGGGTCGAACATTGGCGGTGGGGGCTGCCGGCTTGGCTTTGTTGGGGGGAGTCGCAGCCTTGGCGCGCTGGTCATTGGCACGAAGGATGGCAGGCGCCGCCACATTGGCTGCATTCTCGGCGATGAGCTTCGCACACGCCTCGTCAATCTAAAACGAATGTTCAAAAAATAAAAGTGAAAAGCCAGCTAGTTCAGTAGTCTATACCTTTGTCTTCTTCGCAGCTTCGAGGTCGCCGAGGAGTATGCTGAAGGGCCCCTCACCCGTACAGCGCTTGATTGCGCCCAACGCCGAGCAGGCTGAATCGCGCACTTCACTGTCCGCATCGTTCGCACGCTAGAATCAAAACGAGAATCCAGACTAGAAGTCAGTATTTACCGAAGCCAAAGCTGGGATTAGAATCTTAACGAGCTCGATTTTCAGAGTCCCTGTGCTGTGTTGGGCGAGATGGCGGGCCAAGAAAGAAGTTGTCTAAAGAGGCAGTAAACCAGAAACGGACATCAAGCGAACCTGCAGCTTGACGGCTGGGTTGGACGAGTTGAGCGCAGTCACAGCAGGCTCGAGCACCACGTCAAGGGGAGCAGAGACGGCCACCGAATCAACCAGCTCCACCAAGCGATCCTTGAGCACTGACTTCTTCTCTTTGAACTTATCCAGAATCGGAGTCATTGCCTAAACAAAATTTGGTCGCCAATAAGGTCAAAACCACCTGCAATGCATATGGGCCAAACCCAGTACGGAGACCTTCACTGAGAATGTAGAGACATGAAGCTGCCGTGGCGGCCACATTGATATTGATGTCCTTGGCGACAACCTGCAAAAGAGAAAACGTGCAAGCTAATAATACTCATTCTACTATGTCAAGTCGCCAGCGTTCGTGAAGCCTTTTTCAACAGCATACCTTTATCAAACCAGGGATGACAACGTTCGAATGTGCGGGGTCCGGCTTGATTCGTTGCACGTCTTTGAGCGACCCCAAGAAATTGTCCAACACCTCTTTCCGATCTAAAACAAAGATTAGCAGAGCCTGCAGTTTTGAACACACCTTGCCATTTCGAGCTTCCTAGCATCTCTTCCCAGTTCTTAGGCACGGCCGCCCAAACGTTGACGGGATCGAAGAGCGTCCATGGATCGACGCCTTCCACGGCAGCTTCAGGGGCATCGACTGGTTCGGAGGTCGGGCAGCTGGCTTCGCCTTCGCTTGAGGGGCCAGCTACGGGGACGCAATTCTTCGCTGCGCAATACTCCTTGTAAGCCTCGGCAGCGGTCTTACAGGCTTCTTCGATCTGAAAAACGCAGATGGTTGGAAGAAGCGGATCTCAAAGAAAAATACCGGTTCATTCGAGCTAGCAGAATTAGTCAAATAGCGATGAAGTAGCAACACAGTACCTTTCCCATCTTTGCGGCATCTTGGGTCAACTCCTTGAGCATCGGCTTCAGTGCCGGGCCGATAAGACGCTGTGTTGAGCCCAAAGCCTCTAATGCAACGTCACGCACCTCACGATCTGCATCAGATGCGTGCTGAAAAAGGATATTTAGGAAAGCAATTCGGAACGCACCTTGACAACGATGGGAACGATTTGCTTGATAAAGTCCATGGGTGGGCCGGCCTGCTTGTTCAGAGTGTTGGCGACGAACTTCGTCAATAGTTGCTTCATTTGTGGATTGGTGTTGGCGAGCGCCTTCTGCAGATCGGCCACCAGCTTTTCGGGCGCGGTCTAGGTACGTTTGTATATCGGAAGATCAAAAATTTACCCATTCCGCTATCGAGTCAAGGCAGGCAGCAAGGGGCTCTCGGACGGATGCCTTCTTGTCCTTTGATTTATTGAGGAGTGGCTCGAGTAACTAAACGAAATCCCATCAAATTCTGTCAACACAAATGCTTACCATTGGCAGGAAGCCCGTGAATTTTGAGCGCAATCCACTCGAAAGCATTTGCAGAACGTTGATGGCAACAGCGACTACGTTGATGTTACTGTCGCGAACGAGAATCTATAAAAACGGTGAAGTGCCCAAAAAAGATGCTTACCTTTTTCAAGTCATCCATCAATTCCCCGTAGATGGTGAGTGTTTTGATCGAAAGTTTCGGGTGCTTCTGGAGGAGTCCCGCCAAGCTATCCAGCGCCTCCTTCCTTTCTTGCCATTTTGTTGAAGCGAGCAGTTCCCTTTTGTCCGCCGGCCACATGCCCATCACGTCCGTTTCATCCAGAAAATCCCATGGATCCATCCTGAAATTCAGTAATCTTCTCGACCTAATGCATGACAAGAGAAAGAAATAGCAGTGGAAAAAGCCGCCCCATTTTTGAAAAAAATGAATTGGAGTGCATGGTTGTCATTGCGAAACTGATGAACAAAAATTCGGTCCCATTTTCAAATGCGACCAAGAGGCGCCATCAGAAGCCGGAAAGTTGAGCAGTCGATAGTTTCTTCAACGGAAATTGGACAAAGCTGCATGCGGATAGGTAATTAAGCCACGGAAACTATAGAATGCTCTCCTAGAGGACGATCATCGTCCAAGGGCTATCCCGCTAGTGTAGTCTGTAGTCAGCTGGCATGCCCTGCCATCCTGCCATCAATGAGCAGTTTCAGTAAATCCCGTAAATGAAATGAAACAGAAATTCTGAAAAACGAATCCTGGTAATGCCACTGGAAGACGGAATTCTATACAACCGAAACATTTATTAAAGCACCCTGTAAACGGAAATGGCCCAATATCGAGTAACGTGCACGAACAAATGAAAACACGAAAAAAATAAATACAACAATGAATAGCACAAGATTTCAAGCGTTGATGCGACGATCGGCGAACTTCGAATGCTTGTAGCGCAGTTCCGTCTCAACCTGGCCCAAATCGAAGCCGACACCGGTGCCGCGCCCGAAGAAGTCCTTGCTGAAACGAACATTCTATTGAGAAGCGGAAGGGTCCACTTACGCGTATTGCATGACCATCCGGCGTCCGCGGTCGGCATACTTGTTGGCAATGTAGAGCGGCGACGGCAGAGATGTGGGCATGTTGACAATCTGGTGCATGAAGCACAGGTTGTAGGTGAGACGTTGGAAGTCATCTGTCGACCAGCCGCTCTCATCGACCAAAGCCGTGTACCGAGGCGTCATGGCGCTACCCTAAAAACAAAATTTCAATTCGACTGGAAAACAGTACCTGGAGAGCAATGTGAGAGTTCAAGTAGAACTGGCGGAACTTCGGATGGGTGAGGCCAGTGTCGACAATTGTGCCCGGAGTCACATTTTGATCGAAGGGGCAGTCGTGGGCGTTGCTCTTGTAGATCCGCACGCAGTGATCCTTGGAGACGATCACGTAGGTGAGCTTGATTTCGTCTTGGCTTGAGCCCGCGACCATGCGCATCGTCTTCCGGATCATTGGCAGCTCGTGGGTGCGAAGCTAAATAACAGTTTAACGCGCCCCCCGAAAAAATACCTTGTCAAATTCTCCTTCCGGCACACCGCCACGATAGATGATCAACTGCTTCGGAAGCGGCCGAGAGCCCTTGGTCAGCTTTCCCATCGTCAGCCACTCGTTCAGCGCCTGTTCAACGACCAAATGGCCGATCAACTAAAAAAAATGGTTGACAACCAGTAAAACAATACAAACCTGGCTGTCGTTGTGCTCCGAGGCCGCTACGTGGAAGTCGCCGACGAACGCCCCTGGGTGCTCAGTGGTGTTGGCGGAGTAGCCAACAATGATCGGCATCTTGACATTGTCTCCGCTGTCCAAAGAGATTCCAGAGGGCGGGGCGACGGCACCGATTCCCAGAACAAGGACGTCCGCAGTGTCGAGCAAGGTATGGCCGTTGCTAAACAACAAATCAACTGGTTTTTTTAAATATCCTTACATCTTCAGAGTATAGTTAAGGCCGCCCAGCTTCATGTTGAACTTGTTGATGATGTTTTCGATTGTCGTCGCTTTGCGGCCACTCGGAAGTTCGCCAGCCGTCTTGGACTTGATGTTCTGGGTAGCGATCTCGTAGCGGCGCTCCAGAATCTTGATCTTGTCTAAAACACAATTCAAAAAATATTTCGAATGCAAGCACCTTGAATGAGTGTCTGATCGTCGGTGACAAGGAAGATGAACTCGAGTCCTTGCTTCTTGGCTTGCTCGAAGGCTTTCTCCAGCTCATGTTGTTGAATGCCCTGCAAATAAAAGTCCAGAAGTTTTATTCGACATACCAGGCTCATTTGAGGATTTCCCATCATCAGTCCCTTGCTTTTGGCGCCTTGGATGATGTGCAGCATACCATCCTCCATGAGCTTGTGGTTACGGCAATCGATCGAGACGAAGCCCCATGGGACCACGTGGCCGTTTTGGAGATAGCGCATGTTGCGCTCAGTACGCCATTTGCCTAAAATCAAGCTCAAAGTCGCCAAAAAATCAAACCGGTCGAGGGATCAATCCGGAACTGATGACCGTTGTGGTAGTTGGCAGACACCGGCATGGGAAGGCAACGCGCATCGATCGTCAAAGGGGCTTCGATGAATCGGACACCTCCGTCGTCGCTGCGATCCTTATCCAGCAGTCCCATCTTCTGGATTCCTTGAACGACAATGCGTTGGCGTCGGAACGGCAAGACAGCACATTCCTAAAAAATGGCTTCGAAAAAGCGAACTTGAATATTACCTTGGTGGTCTTGCTCATCTGTTCAGCGGTCTGCTGCGGAATCGTCACCCGCTGGTTCTCGATAACATTGCAAACTTCCATGGGGAAGAAGGTCTCTTTCTTGGCCTGCACGACGACCAGTGGGGCGAGCGGGGCACTAAAGCTATGCCCTGTAAAAAAATCGTAGACTTACTTCAGGACAATGTTGTATTTCGTCTTGTAATACTCCCGCACACTCATCTTCCCATCCGGCAGCGTCAGTTCGTAGTTCGAGTCCATCCTAATGCCGATGATCTTGTACGCCTTTGGCTTCTTGGTGTGCGTCGTTTCGATCATAACACCTAAACGGAAATGCAGACCGGATTACAACAAGAATACCTTTCAGCACAGTGTTCAGCTTGTCGAGATAGGCGGGGTTGCAGCGCTCCTGGAACGTGAACCGTGGCAGAATGGCCATGGCCTTCTCAGGCAATGACATCTTCGAATGGAACGCGCTTTTCTTAGCTAAACAAAAGTTTCGCTGGAAACAAGAGCAAACCGTCAATGGCAACGGCAAAATTGGCCCGGTCGCGTCCCTTTGGGCCTTCCACGAGCTGAACCGACATGCGGACGCCGGGCTTCAACTCCTTGCCCTCCGGAAGCTAAATGGCACAATCACGATGCGCGAGGGCAATCCACCTGACGAGCCTCTTCCTGCAGATTGAACGTAGCAGCGTTCTTGAAGAAGACCTTTCCTTTCTCGAAGCACAAGAACAGGTCGCTGAATCAGAAATACCTTTGAAGGCCCATAAACACAAACCGGTTCTTCAGAACATGCTGCATGAAATAGATTTGGAAGTATTGGCACAGCGAGTGGTCGTTGGAAACGACAGGCGAGCTGTTGTCTTGCATCTTGTAGGTTGAGAAGTCGAGCGGCAGGCCAGTCAACTCTCGAATGACGACCTCAACCAGGCGAACGCCTTCAATCTTCTCGGCGCCATCGGGCTTGTGCAGAAAGCGGAACTGACGGCCGCCACCCTCCTAACAAAAAATATAATTCGATGCCGTACCCATACCTTGATGACAAGGGGCTTCGAGCTGAAGAGGATGGATTGTCCATCGTAGTAGGCCGAGCGGTCGGCGAAGACATCAGGGTGCTTCTTCATCAACAGATCCATCACGGCAAACGCCTTGCTCTTGCGCTCGGTGGCGTAAGCACTAAAAATGTAGATCGAAGCCCTAAATAAACATACTCATTGCCACTTTTCTTGGTGAGGAAGATCGGCTTGATTTCTGGGTCGTCGAAGTCCTCGATGTCGTCCCGCTCCGAGCAGACCATCGTCACATCGTAACTAAAAAGAATTATCTTGTTAAGAACCATCGAAATGCTCTTACCGACGAACATTGTCGAGTGCGGCGGTGAGCACCAGGCCGAAGACGTTCGATTGAACCTTGACCGGGGTGCCGACGGTGCCGGGGGCGCCTGGCAGCGGAGCATCTTCGATGGGGCCAGCAGGGGGAAGGCGATTTCCCAGTTCAGCCATGCTTCAGATAGATACACAACAAATAGTCGATATACCTGGAAAAGAGTGGAGTTATACCTGAATTAGCAATTCAATACAGTGAAAAATTGGGCAGAAAGTGAAAGAAGTCAAAGGGAAGAGAATGATGTGCAAATTAGGGCAAGGTTGAAATAGTTTCCGAATAAGGGTCAACCTTTTGAAAATGGAGGCAAAAGGGCAAAAATTCGGGCTCGCGAAAAGCAAAACTGATCGGAATGAGGCAAAAGTGGCAAAAGCCGTTTCGTGATTTCCGGCCGGAAATGCAAATCGATACCGTAACCACCGTAAGAGCGCCCCGGGACACATGTCTATTGGAGTGTCACGGAGCACGAGTTTCAGATTATCGGATTTTGCGACCGAATTTGAAAGCAGGAGGTCGAAAAAATAAAATAAAACTATTATTTAAAAAATGTTATTTTATTGTTTTTTTTGTTGTCGATAAAGCAGCATTGTGATTCCATTGCTAGCGTAGAAGGAACTAACAACAGCAATCGCGACTCTGACGTGGTTTTTTTCAAAATTGTTTACGTTGCTTGAAAGTTGGAGTCAAAACTGTTTTTTAGCTTTTTCGCTCCTCTCCAAAGCCTACAAAACGCTTATAAATTCGGTGCGGTTTTAGCGCAGCTTTTTCTTTGGTATGTCCGCGCTCCCAATGCTTCTGTTAGCGTTTTTGTTTTCCAAAAGCTTTTCTGGAGCTAAGTAACCCTATTAACTTCTTTTTCTGGTTTGATAAGGCTCGGTGAGACTTGGGCAGGGCGCAGAGATGTAGCATGCTTTATAACCACGCTAGGGCATTCCCGTGTCTTGATTCTCTACCTCGATTCAAGCATTCCAATGCCTCTGAAACAGTCTACGTTTTCAGGAATGTCGATCCGGCAGAAATGGACGACAGAGGACGACCTCGATGCCATCGACTTCATCTACAAGTATGGGTTAATCCTACCTCATTTTTATGTTCCTTTAGTTCGTTACGATCGAGTGACTTGGAGCTGAGAAGAGCGGCCCGGACCTGTTTGGGCAAGGGCATCTGGGTCAGCTACGTCGCCAAATATCCAACGCGCGGAATTACTTGGGAGTCGGCTCAGTCAAGGTATTTTTACGGATGATAGCTTTTGCTTGCGCCTTGATGCCGAAGTTCCTGAATAATAACTCAATTTACAGATTCCGCAAGCAAATTCTGCCACGTCTGCACACCTACGGCTTAGATGACGATAAAATGAAGTGCTTGTTGTTGCGGCTCAGCCTCGAGCTTTCCCCTCGGTTGAAGAAGAGGTGAGGATTTAGACAGCGACGACGCACTCATTTTTCAGCATTGAGAACACGTACAGGGTCGCGATAAACACAACCAAGAAAGGCGAGGTCCTCGACATTGTCGACATTAAAGGTTCAGCGACGGGTGGTTTGGTCATTTAGTTTTAGTGGACTCGTCATCGAGCAACGACACGGTACGGATATCGTCTACGGGATCAGAAGCTACTACGACGGTATTAATTTATTGTATAAACGGGATTTTATGTTTTTTTAGGGGCTAGGAAGCTCTGATGATGTCGTTCCGGACACGCAAGCATTCAATGACAATGATATGTGGTCACAAAGTGGCTCTTCGTCTAACATCGAGGTTGTGCGGGAAGATTACGCCCCTCCGACGCCCGAATTCGATTCCGAAGGGAGCAATTTCCATATGGAAGAAGTGATTCAGGAGCAAGACGACTATGACATGTCGCCGCTGGTATTGTTTTTCCTCTTGGGTTCAACATTGTTTAGGAAGAAAATGAAAGCGTGACGGTGGCCCCACCTGAAGACTGGTACCTCCCAATTGGCGATTTCGTTCGACATCCAGCTGTTGCGCCACCGGCAGTCACCAGGGAGATTCGAAGCACGATGTTGGTGATTTTAATAAAATTGGTGATTTTAATAAAACGAGTCGGCGCTTTTTTGGGTTCTTTCGCGTTATCGGGACCGAACTTTTTTGTGTAGGTCTTCAAACGTCTTGCAACTTAATTTGAAGTGTTTTGGTCACTTTGTTAGTAAAATATATCTATATTTCAATTAGAATAAATACCTAAAAACATGTTTCACACGAAAAATCGATATTTGTAAGGTTTTTTTATCCTAAAATTTTGTAAAGTTTTCACGTTTAGGGATCGGAAAAGCCCATTTAGAAACACTTAAAGGGATACCCAACCTTTCCGAGAGTCAAAAAGCAAAAACCATGCCGCGGGTGGGGGTCGAACCCGGGACCCCCGTTTTGTAGGCAAGGATGCTATCCATTAGGCCATAGTGGCAAGCCATTGGGCGGCATGGGGACGCCACAAGAGGGAAAGGGTCCGCGGCCTGTGCGGCAGTGGGCTGCCGTTACCGCGCGGAATTCGCGCGTCAGTTGTACTGTCCGGAATATATAACTATATATTTGCCGCCAAAACCTTGGGTATCCCTTTAACTATATATTTGAAAAATTAGGCGCTATGAAAAAAAGTTGGTTCCCCCTCCCCCCCGATAATGCGAAAGAACATCGTTTTTTGTGTTGCCTACTACCATGTTTTATTCCACTTTTAAGAATGGCCGTGCCGAGAGAAGAGATTATTCTGGCCCTCTGCGACGTCAACTCCGTAAATGTGGCGGCAACGATCGAGACAAATGTATTGACGAGGGACCTGTTTTCATGATATTTAGGCGGAAGTGCAGATGCTCATGGATCAAAGCGGCCCTGATGATCTCGGGCAAAATGATGAGCCTAGTCTCGTGGTCCCTGCGACCGCGGACGATTCATCCTCGCCGAATTGCTTGATCGTAAGGAATTCCGGGTCCAACCTGATAAGAATGATTTTGAGGATGATTCGGTTGTCGACGAAGCGTCAACCCTCAATGCATCACAGCAAGACAACGGCTTTTCCTCGGACGTCACTCCGCCAAGCATCCAGTTGCTACTGGTCCCTAAGCCATTGGAAGTCCCAAAGGTTGTTTTTATTTCTAATTTTGTATATTTTGTAGGATTGGCTGGAGGAGGCGAAGCGGCAAGAGATGGTGAAAAAATTGGCGTTTGTGCTGAACGGACTCGGACTGCTGATGAGTGCGTCCGAAGCAATCGAGGTTTGTACCTCGTTTCTGTTTGTTCAATTATTGCTTTTAGCTGACACGCGATTATGAACACGCCATCGCCGAAACCAGCGAGGACATCGTGGCCTACACCGCCAACATCGAGGCGATCATCCTGGACCTTTTGGCGAAGCGCGAGACACCGCTTTGCCTTGATGCTCCCCCACTCGCCATCACGTAACTTACTCGGCTCTTAGTCTTCAAACCTTTTTTAGGATGTTTGAGCATCTCCCGAATCTTCAGCCTTCACCGTTAGCACATTCACTGGTAATTTGATTTTGCTGATCTTATCGTTTTTGTAAAAAAAAAAATTGATTTTCTACAAAAATGACCGGTTTTGACCAAAAATTCGATTTTTTTAAATGTTTGTCTACTGTCTATTAAGTTACTAGATTTATACGAAAAAAATACTCCCCCCTGTAATGCGAAAGAGCCCGATTTTTTAGGAATGGCACGCCCAACTGCAGCCTACCGACCGCCGCGCGCTTCTGATCGAATGCCTTGATGCTTTGAAAGATACTCCAAAGGTATATTTTTGCCTTTATTATTCATTTTTTTGCTCCTCAGGGTATCGTGGCCAGGATGTACGCGTATGTGAGCGAATGCGAACGTAGCCTGTGCGATACCTGTTCCAGTCTGGTAAAAGTCTTTTTATTCGCCCAACCCTGTTTAGGAAGGCTATCGCAGAAAGATGGCGCAGCTCCGTCAGACTTTGGCAAAGACGAACGGGCTCTATGCCGCGACTCAAAAATAATACTCGATACCATCCCTTTCTCGCTGATTAATTGACTCGCAATAATTTTCAAATTATCGAATTGTGACTTTAATTATTTCCGCCTCGTCCCTACTGCTCTCAGAATGATGAATGTGATTTTTTCGAATAAATGTCAACGTTTTGGTGTTGCCGCGCTGGAACAAAGGCCTTATTTTCGTGTGGATATTTGCGCATATAATTAATGTTCAAGGTCTCGAAAACTACTAAAGGTCAATCGTATTATGATTGCAGTGATGCGGAAAAATGTTTATTTATGGGTAGATATTTACAATTATTGGGGGTTATTGTTAGTTTTCGTGTTTGGCGATGATTTCGGGAGGGCTTCATTCATCGTAGCCACGTCCCCCGTAGACCCCATTGTAGGGATAGCCGCTTCCGTAGACACCTCCCAAGCCCGAGCGATAACCGCCTGAATTTTTTTGTTAAAAATTAATGAAAGTGTAATCATATAAATTAAAAGAAAGCTAGTTTTATGCCTTTCAGAATAATTAATTTTTTAGGTGTGAGTGCGGTAAATTTCATTTAGTTTAGACATTTCGTTACAATTCTACATAGCTTAGCTTACCCAATCCGTTGTAGCCGTTCACATAGCGAGTCCGGTCGATGATTGAGAAGGCTGGGGACACCTGAAGATGATGTTAAGTTTCCGCTTTTTTTTTGGTGCGCACTGGGCTTTTAAAAGGCCGTTTGCGAGCCATCCGAACTAGGCTTGGCACAGTCTGTTTTTCGTCCCCGCTTTTTTGACGCCATCGGATAGAGCATGGTCGAATTAGTGGGGCTGCATAGTTTTGAAAGTTTAAAAAGTTTAATTTGGGGGTTTAAATGGACGTTGAAGTTGCAGACCCCCAAAAATTATCTTGGAAGTTACTTAATCAAATTCGCTGAAAATTTGTGCCAATACCTAGTTTTGGACGGGGATCATTTCTCTAATACATCGCAAAGCGTGAAAATGGCCGGAACATAGGAATATCGCGTACATAATATAGTTTATGGGAATTTTCGTTGTGAAGGGTTGTTGGCTGCGCGCTGTAACTAGCATAGAAAGATGCGCAAAAACTTTCTGCATCGAATGGTGTATCATTTAGCGCGCAGACAGTAACCCTTCATATTCAAAAACGCGATTTTTAAACGGGAGGAAAACTGGTACGTCCTCCCGAGGTTTCCATATTTTGAAAAATCGGAAACGGGTATAGGGTCTAAAGATAAAACTGTATCCATTGCAAAAAAGAGCAAAAAGAAATTCCCTTCCCACTCGGAAATGGCGATTTGCGGGGATCGAACTCGCGATGGTCCGCCTGGGGGGCACTGGGGACAGCCGCTAGTGGGCGCCGCCACCTCCCCAGGCGAACGACCCGAGTTCAATCCCAGCCCCCTCTCAAAAGTCGAATTTCTTTTTGCTCTTTTTTGCGATCGTGCGATTGGACCCTCTAGATGAGCGTCCATGTCTTATTTTTCATAAATATTATAATTTTTTCTTTTTGGTACCTTTTAAGCCCTTTTTTTGAATATGAAGGGTTACTGTCTGCGCGCTAAATGATACACCATTCGATGCAGAAAGTTTTTGCGCATCTTTCTATGCTATTTACAGCGCGCAGCCAACAACCCTTCACAACCAAAATTCCCAAAAACTGTTTTATGTACGCGGGATTCCTATGTTCCGGCTATTTTCACGCTTTGCGATGTATTAGAGAAATGATTCCCGCCCAAAATTAGGTATTGGTCCAAATTTTCAGCGAATTTGGTTAAGTAACTTCCAAGATAATTTTTGGGGGTCTGCAACTTCAGCGTCCATTTAAACCCCCAAATTAAACTTTTTAAACTTTCAAAACTATGCAGTCCCACTAATTCGACCATGCTCTATCCGATGGCGTCAAAAAAAGCGGGGACGAAAAAACTGTGCCAAGCCATATTGGGGTCTGTTCGGGCGACTCGCGGACGGCCTTTTAAATGCGCCGTCTTTTAGCGTCTAAATTTGTAAACCCATCAGCGCAAGGTATCTGATACTCTAGTTCGCTTTTGACTGTTTGCTAGATGAATCAAATTTTTTCAACCCACATTCCTCCTAAATAGTTCGTTTTTGAGTTATTTGGCCGGTCTGGATTTGAAATACTTCATTTTCCTTTCCTTGTAACCATTAAGATTAACCCACCAGCATAAAGGCGAGGACGAGGACGAGAATAATGGAGATGGCTTGCATGTTTTGGCAACGAGAAATTGGTAGCTTGAGGGCTGGGAGGCGACCCCGAATTTATACCCCACCCGGTCAATGGGTGTTTATTTGCCGTTTTGCGCGTCTTGGAATTTTGGCAAATAGTCGCGCCGTTTGTGCGACAAATCTTCTTCGAAAATATCATAAAAATGAGCTCGGCTATGCCGATTATCAAGTTTTAGAAGTTTGAGAACTAGTTTTTGGTAAATATTTTTAGGGCAAGTGATGCTGGTGCTGGTGTTGGTGTTGTTGGTTTGGCGTGATTTTTGGGCAAGGGTTGATAAAATATTTATTTCATAGTTTGGAGAAGCGGATCTTTCCACTTGGAGGAGAGTTATTTGCCGACTGAAAATTAGGGTATATAATTTTGTATAGGTTTTGGCTTTCCTTTTTTGGCCTATCATCCTGTAGGATCCCAATAATGAAACAGACACCTGTTATATAGCGTTTTATGTTGTTTTTAAGTCTAGAAAATTATTAAAATTCCCAAAAAGCTTGTTTTTGGGCGAAAATGGTTGAAAATTTTAAATTTTCTTTTGGATTTTCTAAGAATTTTTGGTTCTTTAGGATTCGCGGGAGGGACCAATTTTTTTTCGTGGCGGTCCCTGTTGGCCTAGTCATCAAATATAAAATTTTTTCACATGATTTTTAGTACGCAGTGTAGTGTAGTATTTTTTAATTTCAAAAAAAGTTAGAAAAATGTGAAAAGGTCGAAAATTCGGTGATTTTGGGTTAAAAAAAATCATTTTTCGACCTAAAATTAAAATTTGTATAGTTTTTTTTGCTTAGGAATAGTTACAAACAATTTAAAAACGCCTTCGCCATTTCTAAAAAAATTTGGGCTTTTCCTAGCCCAGCAAAATCCATAATAATGCCTTGCCCGTCTCTTCCAAGTGACAAACCTGGGCCGACTTTTTGCTGAGGCGCTGTGGTTCCCAGAGCCGGACCAGGCCCGCCAAATTGCACTAAAAATGGGGGTTTAAAGGTAAAATGAAGTCAAAAATATGTTTTATAAAAAGGGCTAATTACCTGGGGCGAGCGTGGTGTCAAGCGCCGGTCCGGGTCCTTAATTTTTTTAATTGAATTTTTAGGCCTTTTTTAACCTAACGTTTCTTGTAAATAGAAAAATTATCGAAGTAATAACTATAATATTATAAGGACACTTTTTAGAAAAACCGCTAACTCACCTCCAGCGCCGCGACCTCGGCGCGGGTGGAAGCCGCCGACTATAAATTGCGAGTTTATTTGGTATTTTTAGGTTGCGATTATTTTTAAATTTTTAGTCTTTTTAAATTTAATTTAGCTATAAATTTGGGGTTATTCGGTATTCTTTGATATGACTACTTTCAGTTTTTTGGACTTTTTATGTTTAGTTTAAAACTATTTTAAGCGTTCTAGAAATTCATTCTTAGAAAATTGTGAAAATAATGTGATTAATGTATCGCGGTTGGTCTTGCAAGTTCTCAAATCTTCCGCCCTCACCTGGTCCGACAAAGTGGCCGGCTGTCGTTGGGATGCCCCCGCCGGAGCCGCCGAAACGGACTGCAATAGTATTTTTTTACATATTTTTAATAAAATCTTTGATTTTTAAACTTAAACTTAAATTTTTAAATTTAATGAAATTGATATATTTTTAATTAAATTAAATTAGCGATTTGCGATCAGTGTGCCCAAGATTATCTTGTCGACATTTCGCTTTTTGAAACCTTTTTTCGGACTTTATTCACCTCAAACTTGTAGAAAATTGAAATTTCGACGCTCTAATTTCCGACAAATTAAAAACAAGCTTATTTGCTACCTTGTTTTATTGAAAAAATAAAGGATATCTGTTCAGGTTAATTCTATACTTTTTTATTCCCCTACCTGGCTCAAGGGTGGTGGTGTAGGCCCCTCCAATATTTGGGTGCTCGACTGGAAATCGACATTAAATTTGTGTAAATCTAATGTTTTAAATTTTGGATTGATTTCAGAAATTAAATCATAAATTTTAAGGTTGCAAAATAAAACGTACGTGGTTCAAGCGTGGTGCCAAGGGCTGGTCCTGGGCCCTGTTGGTTGACTAAAATATTTGAATATAATTGTAGAGAATTTGCAGTGTAAAAGGTAACTAAATACTTTAGATGAAAGGGAAAGAAAAGAAGGTTAAAAGAAAAAGAAAAGATGAACAGTAACTTTAGATGATTTCTCACTCGTTGTGTCTCAGGATTACACTTGTAAAAATTAATTTAATTGTTTAAAATTTGAAACCTTTTTATTTTTGCAAAAACGATTTTATCGATCGCCGTTCGAAGCGATTTATTAGGTTTCACATAACTTAAGTTAAACTACATAAAAATGTAATAGACCTTCCGAAGGTGAATTGCATGGCTGCGTAATAAATTTACTAGTTTTTGACGTGAAACATTTTATTTGCCTGAAGATTTAGGTGTCAAACTCGTAAACGAAAACTTTTGTGTTTCATTAGCAACTTTCTAATCGTTTATTTTCTAAGAAATTTGAATTACACCTTACGGATTTACTTGGGAGCTCCGTATTACACCGCCTTTTCGTTATTTTCTAGCCTTTTGTAGCTACCTTTGAAATTAATTAAACTGAACTACACTGGCGAGGTCATTTGGCTTGAAAAATCAGCATACCAACCGCAGAAAAAAATCGATTGTCTTTAAAATATAGATAAAAGCACAGTCATATTTAGAAACATCGTTTTTACCACCTTGACGCCGTAAAATGTTACATGTTACATACCTGGTGGGAGGGCTAGGGCGCCATTTCCTAAAAAAATTTATTAATATTTTCAAGCGCTGTTGGAACTGTTCAAAACGAGTTCCATCTTTAAAAATCATAAAATTATATCATTTTCCTCTTCAAAACCTACCGCTCGGAACCTGGAAGAGCGGGACGTCGGTGATCAGGCCACCTAGTTGACTGTCTAAAATTTGGCGATTTTCGAGGTGCATTTGCATTATCGGGGGGTTTCTATATCTAAACGGCAAAAATATTTAGGATTTTTCATGAAAAATCGAAAAGCTAATGTCGAAAAGTAGCTGATGTTTCACCAAAATACAATCTTGCAAAATGTCAAACCGTTTTCAATTTGGGGGTTTTTGCTGTTGCTGGCTTCGAATTAAGCTAAAATCCGCCGGAAATCAAAGGTATCCAGGTGAAAGTTAGAAAGAAAAAGTATACCTGAGATGTCCGCATCGTCAAAAGAGATCGACTGGCCGTTGTCGCCTAAAAAAAACACGCGTCAAAATGTTCAAGAAATGTGTTTTTAAAAAATTAAAAAATAAAAAATCGAAGTGTTATGAGAAATTCAAAAAAAAATTAGATTTAGTCCAATTTGTCCGATTTTAAAGTGATCGATCGGAAAAGAAATGCTTTGGAGAAGAATGTGGCGCAGGGTTTTCCTGAGCCCCCATTAATTTCCAATCGGATGTCCATTTTCTTTTCTCTATAGTTCAAGTGGCAAAACGATCTAAAAAATTTCAAAATTTTAAGAAGGTTGTTAAAATTTGTATCTTGAAAAAGTCGAATAAATCAAAAAATTTTAGCGTTTTTACGTTTTTTGCAAAGAAAAAATGGTTCAGAAACACTTACTCTATTATTGCTAGAGAATCGGCTACTGTAGAAAAGTTTATCCCCTCCACATTTTGATTTTAATAAATTTTTACGCCCTTATTATTCTTATTCTCAGGTTTAAAGGGACGGGCAAGGCGAGACCGTAGCTTTTCTAGGCTACGGATTTGCTGGGTTTAAGCGCCACGCGGACGCAGCTTCGCGGCGCCAACTTGAAGTCGTAACCAATAAGGGATTACAGCGAGCCGGGCCCCTTGCGTGTTGCGTTGCGGAAAAACATATAGAATCCATAGCCCTAAAATCCATAGGTATGCCTTGCCTGTCACTTTACAAATTTGAAAACGCTGCCCACTCACCGGGTCCAAAATGGCTGGCCTTGGTCGGGTTTGCCGGTCCTGGTCCGCCTCCATTGACTGAAAAATTTGAGTTTAAGTTGAAAACTTGTGTTTATATTAAATTTAGGTTCTTGTCCATTATCGGGTGGGACAACATTTTTCCACCAATTTTTCAAATATAATAATGTTTCATTTTCAAATATAAGTTTTTTCTTAACGATTTTTTTACTCTTCTTAAGCGTAAAAACGAGTTTTTTGTGATGGAATTTATAAATTTTGCATTCTTTACGTATTCTTATAATTTATATCTATTCGGATATTTCCTTTTCACCTAAAAATTTATAGAAAAGCTGGGAAAAAGTCGAAACCTACCCGGAGCGAGTGTTGTCCCCAACGCAGGCCCGGGTCCGAATTGCACTAAAAACGTTGGTTTAATCAAAAATCACCGGCTAAATGTTTGTATCTAAATAAAGAATTGAGAACAAACAGCTAAATTCATTCTAAACCATCAGCTTTCGTCATCAGAAATTTTTGTTGTTTGAAAATCTATGTTTCGTATTTATCCAAAACTTTTAAAAAGGGATGCGGCAATACTTCAAAGACTGGCAGATTTCTCCATGGTTCAATAAAATTCTTTAGAAAGTCTTCAAAAATAGAGTTTTAAACTTTAAGAATTTTTTAAAAATAAAGTTTTAAAATTCCTTAAATTAGAGAATTGTAGTGAACATTTAAAAAACTTACAAAAGCCACGTTTGCTGCGCAGGCGATCGTGCAGGCTTGCTGGAAAAAAGCGCGTTTCAAAAAATTGGAAAACCCCGGGTTTTGGCGGTTTGGTAAGTCGCGATTTTACCTTGTACGAGGGTCAGCGAGCCGGCAACGACGAGGAATACGGTCTAAAACAACAACATTTTAATACTTGTAATATTACGGAATTAATGCCCGTAATGACATTTTTTTAAATTAAGGCAAGAAGCGAAACTAAAAATCCTTTACGACGAGTAAATATAAAAAGATAATCTTTATTTTAGTGCAATTTTACGGAAGTTAGCAAAATTAAATTAAATTAAAAATGGATTAGTCATGATATCTTTCTATGATTTAATTCGAATTTCAAACATAAGATTGAAAGAAAGCGAAAAGGAAAATAAAACTTTAGAAGTTAGAACTTTTGGTGTGATTTTCCAAATCTGGTTCAAAATGAATCAAGCAAGCCATTTTGCAAAAAAAATGTTTTCTGGATATGGTGAATTTCGGAATAAATACCTTGAACTAATATCTTTACGACTATGAAGGACTTAAATAAATGAAATTAAAATTAAATTGAATTGATATAGCAGCGCACCTTTTAGCCGAAAAATATGTTTTGTACATTGGATATTTATGGAAGAAATAAAAGCGTAAAACTGGAATCAATACGGAACAAGCGAATAAAGTATACTTTCGAGTTTCAACAAAAAATAATAAGTATAATTAAAATTTAAAAATGTCATTTTTATAAATATGTATATTCCCATCAACTTTTGAGCAAACGAATATAATTCGAGTTAACATAGAGTAATAAAAGATGTTACTAAAACTTAAAAATGCTTTTTATAAACATATATTTAAAATTGTTAAGATTGTTTAAAATTGCAAATTTAAAAACCTTTATTATTGTTTTCCGGCTAAAATTCTACAAAAAAACCCACCTGGGCGCGCATGTTTTGTCGAGCCACCGTTTTCGAAATTCGAAGATATGCTTCCGGTTGAAAAAGCGTGTTTTATATACGGCAAGCTAGCGGTAGCAAAGATTTACGACAGTTCCTCGCCGTCTTTTTACTCTCACGTTCCCGGCGCTCTCTCCCCCTCTCCCAGTTCCCAGGCGTCAAAAATCGGAATTTCCAATGCGTAAATGGGAAGGGAACCGAACTGGGGGAAGCTGTTTTTTTTGGTAAGAGAGGAAAACCAAAGGCATGGTTTAAAGGACCAGGGAAGGCAGACGAAGCCACGCCCCGTTTGTCGGAGCGAGAATGGTAGTGTCAGCATCCCTTTAAAACTTGAACACACCAATAATGAAAAATGAGAGAAAGGGACCGAGAAAGTGTGAGTGAGAGAGAGTGAGAGCGGAAGAGCGAGAGTGAGATAGAGAGAGAGAGAGAGAGAGAGAGAGAGAGAGCGAGAGAGAGCGTGAGGGAGTCAGAGAGAGAGAGGAAAGAGAGCGAGCGAGAGAGGGAGAGGGCAAGAGAGAAAGGGGCGTGGACTTAAGGCATTGACAGATATAGTTCTATTCAAATCTGCCACTTGAATCTGGAATAAAGCTGAATATTCCTGGAAGTTGCCTGTGATTTGCCTAGCAATCAGGCTATTAAACCGCGGCTTTTCGGAGTTTCTGCTGCTCGACTGTTGGCAATATACAGCCTGCCGGCCACCACCTCTGAGACTGGAGACCCAGCCACCTTCGTCATCTGCCTCTTGCTCATCATGGTGGGTTGTTGCTCTTAAGCGACAAGAGCCAGGCATCTTTCTCTCTCTCTCTCTCTCTCTCTCTCTCTCTCTCTCCCCACCAGGGTTGTTCACCGACGGACCCGGATCGGTAAGGATCCGGATCGGATCTGGATCCGGATCCGGATCGGATCCGCAGTAGGATCCGGATCCAGATCCAGATCCGGATCCGCTAGGATCCGGATCCAATGCGGATCCGAGGAAAAAAGGGACCGGAAGTAATATTCTCGATTTTGATGCTGATTCGGTCATGTTAATCGCAAAAATAGATCAGCAAAAATGGCAGAACTGATCTTTGCATCTAAGAATTAGCACTTAACTCGGTTGCATGATCCATTTCCTTGGATCCGGATCGGATCGGATCCGCCCTGGATCTGGATCCGGATCCGGATCCTACGGCGGATCCGGATCCGGATCCGATCCAGATCCAGATCCGGATCCAGTCCGATCCGAAAATGACCAACCCTGCTCCCCACGCATTAATAGGACGAATGGCTGAAAAGTTAGGGCTGGGGGTAAACTAGCCTCTCACTTATTTTTCGCTGGATTTAAAAGCAACAATTTTTGGCCAATTTGTGACGGAAACCCTTGAAACTTTTTAAAAATGAGCTCTTCAGCAAGTTTGGAAAACATTTTTGGAATCGGCAACTAATTCTGCACAAGCTAAGGCTTGGAATCGAATGAAATTTCCATCCTATGTGTAAACACTTTACAGTCAACATCATGCTCCCCATTTCTGCTTTTTTAGGCCATCCCTTCGATGCAAGCCCTCAATGATGAGGACGAGAAGACGTGCCTGGCGTACGACAGGGCGGTGCGCCTGTTCGAAGAGGCGAACGCCAAGTTCCGCGAACGCGTGAGGATTTTGGCTACGGATTGTGGTTCTGGACTGTTAGCGGGGTGTGGCAGGGGGGAACCACTTTCTGTTTTTCCACCTATGCCTACCGGTTGATGATATATTAAGTATTTTTATAGTGTATTTAGCAATTTTTTATTGCTAAAAACTTATCAAACATATTTTTAAGAAATTTGAAAATTTTTGGTCTTTTCCATATATTTTTCACCAAAAAGTAAAACATTTTGGTATATTTTTTTATATTTTTATCTCTAAAAAACGATGTAAAATTCCATAGAGAATGGTTTATATTTTGTTATAGAGCAAATTTGGAGAATTTGGTTCCCTCCCGTTAAGCCCCCCGCTAACAGTCCAGAACCTGGATGACCTTACGCCCTTCCCCCCCCCCCCTCAGCCGTAAGGTTTTTGCTCTAAGTTTTTTTATTTGCCAGTTTTTAGGTTACAGTTATTTACTCAAACTATTACTATATTTTTCGACGTTCTATCGAATGGCATTGAGAAACCCCCCCGAAAAAAATAATAAAAACCATAAGCCGGAATAGGGGTTGTGAAGCCATTTTTTCCGGATATTCGATATTTTTCGACATTCTGTTAACGTTATTCGATGAAGCATCAAAAATATACTCAGAGCTTTAGAGACAGCTGAAAATGAGATAACTAAAGAGAAGAGAAGCGCTTGACAAAAAAGGTCCCCCGCTAATGAACTAGAACCGAATATCAAAATCAGAACCTAAAAAAAATGTGTTTCGGCCTTGATTTTCGAGATTCTGATTTTCGAGGCTCGGTTAGAGTGCAGGGTAAGACTCTAGTTTACCCCCCAGACGCCCCTTTTCTCTGCGCCCTCTCCCCCAGGCCTACTATCTCTTCGCCTGCGCCCTCCCCCCCAGGCCTACTATCTCGCCTGGGGGGGGGTAAACTAGAGTTTAGCCGAGTGCAGTTTAGCCCACCCCCCAGCCGGCGCCCAACTTTGTATCGCGGCTCTCCGTTTGTCTATGGGTGTGTAAAGTATATCAAATTGTTCGCCTTGCTCTGGCCAGTATTTTGGTATACTGTACGGCCCGGTAGGATAACGATAGAGCCGAAATACGGTCGGTGGGCATCGGCCGGGTGTGGGGGGGGGGAACTGCACTTAAAGGGATAGGAGCGGCATAAATCAATCGATTACGCGCGGGAAAGAAAGGTCTCTGCGCCTCTCCCTGGGCGCCCCTCTCGCCGCCGGTCGCGCTGGGAACTGTTGAACCCCCTCCCCAAGGGGGGTTCAACAGATGCCGTCCTCATCTCTTTAAGCCCCCCCCGCTATCTTACGTTTAACAGATAACCAACCCGATTTTTCAGGACCTGCTGTTCCGGTGTCTCCAGAAGCGCTGTCAGACGGGCGCTATCACCAAGGACGGGCGCATCGGCGAAAACTGGCGTCGCTACGACGCCGTCCGCGTATCGAAGGGAGCCACCACCCTCATAGCGCCCGCCCGCGTGACCCAGGTACGATCAATTAACCAATTTTTGGGCTCTTTTGATTCTTTTCATTAATTTTTCCTTAGGATCCAAATTTTGAAATATGTTCCAATAAGTTTTACAGTTAGTGTTTCAAATTTTTTCAATATTCTGCAACGTAAAAGCGCACGAAATTTGCTTAAAACAATACCAGAAAAATATTTTGGGCAAAATTTCGAATTTTCAAAGAATCAATGGAAGCCTCTGCATAGTTTTTCTGGTTGAAATATAATTTTATTTTACAAAGTACGTTGGAAAATACTTCGTAGCAAGTCATTAGTTCTTTTTAAACTCATTAAAAAATTTTCATTTTATTTCCCTAAACCAAGTCCAAGGCTAAGCCTACACCAGGTCCAAGCCTAAGCCTAAACCAAGTCCAAGCCCAAGCCTAAGAACCAACGAACCAGTCCTTTCTATTATGAATAGAGGAAACGGGCCGGTTGACCCCCCCCGATAATGCCAAAACACCGGCGTTTTTTTCAGCCCATCATTGACCACCCGCTTCTCGAGGACCTGAAGGATGTCAATTTGCAAGACCTCGAGGCCTACAGTCGTGCGCGAGAACAGGCGAAACAGTACGAGAAGCTCCCCCTTGAAGAACTATACACGGTAACGTACAGTTTTGTCGAGAAACCCATACGGTTCGGCTCTGGACTGTTAGCAGGGGGGGGGAACCAAATTTTTGCCCCGTATTTTTCTGTGGCCCTATGACCAAATAGAAACCATTTTATAGCATGTTACATAGCTTTTAGTGATCAAAACATATAAAAATGATAACAAATTGCTAAAATACTTGAATTTTTGGTGTGTAGGAAAAATGACCAAAAAGGCCAAAACCTTCCAATTTGCAACATTTTTTTAATGTCTTTCTAGCAATCAAAAAACTGCTAAATACACTATAAAAATACATAATATATCAACAACCGGTCGGTATAGGTCGAAAAACAGAAAGTGGTCACCCCCCCCGCTAACAGTCCGGAACCTACGTTTCTGGGCCCTGTTTCCGCAACTCCGCTGAAGAAGCAATGAAGCTCCCCATTTCCCTCCTTTCCGGCGCTCGGGTACTCTCGACTGTTATCGGAGGGGGGGGGGGCAACTAAGTTTTTACTCAGCGGTTCTTTGGCATTATCGGGGGCGGGGGAAGAAATTTTTTTTTGTATTAATCTAGGAATGCCTAGCAACCTAACAGGGGGTATTTTCCTAGTGTTTTTAGTAAGATGAAACAATGTTTTAACCAAAGAAACAATCTAAAAACTTTGAAAAAATGTTTAAATTTCGAATTTTTGGTTTTGTCAAAATGGATTTTTTTGTCAAAATTCATTTTGTTTTGTATTTGTTAATGCAACTTGTAAGTTTTGGTGTGTGAGATAGTCACACAATATTTAACAGTCGCATAACAGTCTATATTTAAAAATTGGTTTCGAAGACCCCCCGATAATGCTTAAGGACGTACCGATGATAGAGTCACCAAAAAAACAGCGGAATATCGAAAAAGCTACGTGATTCCACCCCCCCCACCCCGCTAAGGAAGCAGAACCGTTTGCGGGGAAATTCTCCAGAAATTAACAAAAACATCGAAAAAGGCATGTCTGTTCTGTCCGTTCCTGGCCTCATGTAGCGTACAGATACGTCCCGTCGTTTTGCGAGCCACAACGCGTACCGCTTACAGATGGTCAGTATGTTCTACAAGAATGAGCGAGAAGATTTGATGACTGATGTGGCCAACGCGCAGACGTCCATGGTCGCTGCCTTCATCGCCTACAAGTCGGCGGTAAGTTGGTCTCGCTCACAAGGGACCTTCTAAGGTCAAGGTCGTGTTTCGGTATTTTATCGTTTCAAAACATATGGAAATATCGGAAAAAAATTACGTTTCGCCTATTAATGCGTGGAGTCCCTCAACATGTTTGCCGTGGTCGAATTACTATAAGAAAGTTGTTTTCTCGAGGCAAAATTATTTTTAAGATCTTTGCAAAATTTCGAAACATACAAAGGGCCACAAACGAGTCATTTTCATTTTTTTTGCACAGGGATTCGGGAATAACATACAAAGCGAGTCAACGCTCCGAGAGATGCCACGGTTGAAAAGCCGCGAAGCGGTTTTTCAACCCTGGTAAGGCATTATCTGCGCTCCTTCCGGCGACTTGTTAACACGTTTTTTAGTCCGACGCCAAAAACGTCATGACGACGAAATGGGTGAACGGGACGGCAGCAGACGACACAGATTTCCGCCATGCAGTGGGAAAGGCGAACGAGACTCGCGCGGGCTTTGGAGAACATCTTGAAGATGAGGAAACGGAATGATCAAGAAGACAAGCACGACCGCCACCTGCACTGAAATGCCCGACTTCCGGCCACCTACCCATCCCACCATTTAAAGCCTTGACTTCTTTGGTTGCAAATGCTATAAGGCAAGGCCTTTTGCCAGCTAACTTTTTGCGATAGACATTCTAAATTCCGAGCAACCTCCCGGTGTCCATCCCAAGCTCAAGATGGATTGCGCACCAGCCTCGAGCAGGGTAGTTCCCGCGAATTTTCGAGCTTAATGCCCTGATCAACTCTGAATTTTACGAATATGTACACTAGCAAGCGCCGGAAAATGAAAATGCCCTTGTCGTTTTTGGATTTTAAAGTGAGGGAAAGTCGTTGTGCAAAATGAACTGCGGGAGGTTGTCGAGAGTTGGATTCTATCAAGTGAGTGAGATGACAAAAGCTTTGCCAATGCACCAGCAAAAACTGTCCTTCTTTGTCATTGCCAGCGTAACCTTATAGTCATTATATCTCACGTCCCTTGTAAAAACGAGAATTGGCCCGTCCCCGACAATCGTTCCGTGTATACCCGCCGTGCCCGTCGAATAAATCCTTTAAAAAAACGTTTCCAGATCTAAACAAGTACACCTGGCTCCACAAAAACTGTATTTGGATGGACCTGCAACATCGCGGCGTAAAAAGCATTAAACCATCGTCAATTCAAGAATACAGACATAAATTGCTTTCTTTATCGACGCGATAATGATCCAGGCTGACCCTCTTCATGACATCCCAGCGCCGGCAAGTGCGCTGCCGATCTAGGTCCATCTGTTCGGAAACGCTCAACGCGCCATTGCCGACTGTGTAGCGTCATCGAGACGGTCGGAAATGCTCACAACGCCATTGCCGACTGTGTAGCGTCATCGAGACGTTCGGAAATGCTCACAACGCCATTGCCGACTGTGTAGCGTCATCGAGACGTTCGGAAATGCTCACAACGCCATTGCCGACTGTGTAGCGTCATCGAGACGGTCGGAAATGCTCACAACGCCATTGCCGACTGTGTAGCGTCATCGAGACGTTCGGAAATGCTCACAACGCCATTGCCGACTGTGTAGCGTCATCGAGACGTTCGGAAATGCTCACAACGCCATTGCCGGCTGTGTAGCGTCATCAAGTCGTTCGGAAATGCTCACAACGCCATTGCCGACTGTGTAGCGTCATCGAGACGGTCGGAAATGCTCACAACGCCATTGCCGACTGTGTAGCGTCATCGAGACGTTCGGAAATGCTCACAACGCCATTGCCGACTGTGTAGCGTCATCGAGACGTTCGGAAATGCTCACAACGCCATTGCCGGCTGTGTAGCGTCATCAAGTCGTTCGGAAATGCTCACAACGCCATTGCCGACTGTGTAGCGTCATCAAGTCGTTCGGAAATGCTCACAACGCCTTCTTGCACAAGCCTTCAAGCTAGGAATGTGGACACTTCCACTTGGTGAATTCACCTTTTAAATTTATCCCCGAAAATACCAGTATATAATAGAGCAACAATAATAATACAATCATAACAATCAGCAATAATAACAACTATAGAGAACAATCATACGGAACAGAATCAAGGCACGGCAATCAGTAACGCGAAGAGAGCTTGGGTGTTGGCGGTGATGGTGAGAATGATTATTCACTTCTTCACTTCACAGGCTGTAGTCGGGATGATGATCAGCCAGCCCCTGAAATTGAGTTCGGTTGTTGGCAGGGTTGGCCACACTGGATCCGAATCGTTTCCGTTCCGGTCCGGGGGTCGGTGCGATCCGGTCCGGTCCGAAGTTCCATCCGGACCGGACCCGACCGGACCGAGGGCTTCAATTTGATAGGAAAAGCGGCAATGCAAGATGCAATTTCCGTGTGCAAAAGAGGGACATCCCAAAAAATGACGTAGTGTGGAATTCACTTAATTAAAATGTATAAAATTATCCAGGCCCGATCATTTTGGCGATGTGAGCGACGAATAGTAGCTCAGATTTTTCTCTATTAAAATTAGGTTTTTGTAGAAACCTTGGCGTTTATTTTGAAAATCTATTTTACTAACAATTATCAAAACACTTCCTATTAAGTTACTAGGCGGTTCTAGCCTTGTGCAAAAAAAATTTTGTTCTCACCCACCCGAAAGATTCTCCCACCCCCCGATGATGCGAAAAAAACCAAACCAAAAGGTAACTTGTAGGGCTGTTAGGCCAGTTAGTGGCGGTTACCTTGCTTTCGACAGTGTACGGCTGTTGAGGGAGAGCGCTGGTTGGGACGGGAGCGACTCGTCGACTTGGCCGCAGCCCGATCCCTCGGAGGGACGCCACCGGGACGCTGGATCGATGTTCTTGGAGTGTTTGGCTGCGTATTGCGCGATCGATTAGACGCTCGATATTCTTAAACAGAACATATATTGGGGCACGGGCAAGAGTCACGAAACCTGGAAGATGGGGGCGACGTCCGGTGACCAATGCCCATAGGATGCGCTCCCTCCAATGCGGCATGTCGCCCATCGTCGCCCTCGGCTCGACTCCTCCCACGATCGCGTCGGCATACACGCACACCCAGACTCCGCAGGTGGATCCGTCGGTTTGATCGCATATCTAAATATCATTTTTCAGTCGATATAAAAAATCACGTAATTCCGAGAATAGACTCTGATTAAATTAAAATTCCCAAGCCAAGCCTAAGCATTGTCACGATAACGTATTTGGCTGCGAACCTTTCGGTAGTTGAGGCGCCACTCGTTCTGAGGCCACAACTCCTCCAATCGACGTTCAGCCGTCTCAAACCGCTTCAAGTAGACAGCTTCATCCGATTCGTTGAAAAGCGAATCCCATAGCTGCACGGTGCCTGAGGACGGCTGGACCACGTACAGCCACCAGTGGACGCCATCGCAGACGGGCCAAAGCCAAGTGGAGTTGATGTCGTCGATATTCGGAACCGTGTAGCTAGAATCGAAAGGTGTGAGAAATTGAAGCGATCTAGTAAATAAACGACATCGAAGGTTTCGAAAAAATTTACTTGTTGGGGTCATGCCAAAAGTTTGACGGTATACGACGGAACTGGATGTGCTGTTGGCTTCTCATAACGACCTCCAAAAAAGCGTCCACCGCATCGTCGTAAAGTTGGGAATTTCCTGAAAACTAAGCGCTAAAGATATAAATAAAATAAAATATAAATTGAATTTGCTAACATAATGCCGAAACTCAGAATGTCGAAACTCAGAACGTCGAAATTCAGAATGAACTTGTCAGCCGATTTTTTGAATTTTTGAAAAGTTGTTATTTTCACTATTAAAATCAGGTTTTTGTAAAAATTTGACCCCCATCTTTGTTAGGCAAGAATTTGCATCACCGGGAGGTATAGCAAGGGGGCGGAGAGACTGATTTCCATTTTTTCTCGATAAGATTCGTGAAGAATATGCAAAGTCAATACTATCATAGGTTCTAGAAGGGGCCAGAGTTGAAAAGCCGCGAAGCGACCCCCCCCCGCTAGCAGTCCAGAACCCAGTAGATTTACCTTTCATTTCCGACCGGGGCCCAGTTCTTGTTCGTCTGCTGGTTTTTGAGCTTTTTCCCGGTGTCCCGTCGGAGCAGCTGTGTTACAAGGACGGCTTGGCGCTGCGGGCCCGTCATCATTTTTGTGTAGAAAATGTTGGCCGCGATGTACTTGGAGCGCCTGATGATGGCCTCCGTCAGCGTGAATTTATCCTGGAAATTCAGATATGCTGGGGAAGACATGAACACACCAGCTGTGCTTTGATGCTCTTGATTGCTTGGTCGGGCTGGGGCACACAGGTGATCTTCAGCGTTAAAAGTTGGAGGGCTTCGTTGTAGTCGACGATCACGCCATACCCCAGTCCTGTACCCCGCATCGCGCGCACAACTGGGCCTGAAATGAGAAAGGTAGAGTTCGCGTATATCCGCTCGGTAGTGCATAAAACGTCCTGATTCTGCGCAAATTTGGCGTAATTGGTGGGTAATGAATGAATTAGCCAAAGCCAGGTTTTCGAAATTTTAAAAATTTTCGGCATTCGGGGTAGAGCGTCAAAAAATATACGATGCGAGCAATCAGGTGGCAGGGAAATAATGAACAAGTAGGGCAAAAAAACCAAAAGTGTCAAGAAGGTAGGGCCACAGCTTTAAATAAGATTACTCGACATTTGGTATGAATATTAACTAATTACCAATACGAAATTCGAAGCGAGTTAGAATAATTCACACCTTGAACAAGCGGAAGGCGTGGAGGCAAATTCACTTTGAATGGTCATTACATAGTATCTAAGCTTCATTCAAAATGTTGGTGTTAATGATATGTAAAGTGCGGCCCTATCTTTTTGACACTTCTGTTTTTTTGCTCTTTTTTGTTCCTTCGCTTATAAAACTGGCTTCATCTATTTCAGATCAATTTTAAGTACATGGAAAATGCGTTTTTTCCAGCCCTGCAAGACCCACTATCGGACTTCGCCATAAAATTGATGAGGACCGAGAAAAAAACGTGATCGTAGATGCAATACACGTGTTCTAGCGCCCAAAACCCAAGTAATAATCTCTACCTGTGAAGTCCTGGAGCAATGCCACGACCGCCAATAGGTCGCCACCGCGGTGCTGGTCTTGGCGGGCATGGTATCGAGGCGTGCAGCGTTGTCAATCCGACGAAGCCGTGCACGTGCCGGTGTCGAAGGGAAATGGGCAGGAGGCGGCTCGCCGCGCACTAAATTGCGAAATTAATGTGAAGCAAACGGTGCTTACCCTGATCAACGATTGAGAGGCATGCTTCGGATCCGCAACGGCCAGGAATTGCCATTTTTTATGTTCTTCAGGCATTCGATCGCCTTTTCGTTGCATAAGAAATGCAGGTTGACGGTGCCCCTCTTGTACTGCTCGACGACCTGGAATGCTGCCAATCCGCCTCCTTTCACACAAAAGTTACCTTTTCAAACACCTCCCAGCCTTTGTTGTACGTTTCCTTGGAGCCGAGTTGTATTGGGCTGGTGTATGGAACATCGGCCACTAGAACAGAGAATTTGGGAAAATTTGTGTCAATACCTAATTTGGTATGGGGATCAATTCTCTAATACAGCTAAGCACGAAAATGCCCGGAACATTGGCGTACCGCGTTCACAAAAACGTTTTTCGGTCTGCCTGGAATTGGGCGATCAGGCGGGGCTGTTGATTACTGCAGAAAAATGCGCAAGAAAATTTTGCGTCGAATGGTGTATCAAGCTAGAACCGCCCGATTGCCCAGATCGCGCTATAAAGCATTTACTAGGCAAAAGATGGCCAAAGAAGGCTCCGAAAACTTATTAAGTTAAAAAAGACGCAATCTGAGGAATCAATTTGCAGCTAGCGAGGATGCCGAAGCTATTGCACAAAAGAGCAAAAAGAAATTCGGCTTTTGAGAGGGGCGGGGGACTGGGACGCCAGCTCTGGATTTCAGCCGCCGCTCACCAGGCTCCCAGGCGCACGACCCGGGTTCGATTCCTCGGCACCGAAAGGGACAGAATGTTCTTTTAACAGTCTCAGTGGGTGCCACGTCATTTGCGACCCGTCATTTGCGGACGCGACACTTGCGGCCCGTTCCCATAGTAAGCGGTGGGCCACAAGCGTCGTGGCCTCAAGCCAGGCCGCAAGTGTCGGGGAGCCGTATCCGCCACCCCGGGGCGCATACCAACCTTTGGCATTCCAGAGTAGCTCGATGTTTTCGTCGGTTTGTCGGCCGCTCCGTCCTCCGACCAAGTTTTTCTGGACGGCTTCGAAACTGAAAAGGTATATTGATCACCCAGTTTTGAGCCAGCCAAGCCTATCTCGTGCAGGCCTTGACAACGGGCCGGGCCGGGCCGGGCCTGAGGGGGGTCGCCCAGCCAGGCCCGGGCCCGGCCCGGCCCGGCCAAATCCAGAATTTCAGGCCCGAGCCCGGCCCGGGCCCGGTCGGCCCGGTACTAAATAAGGCCAGGGCGGACCGGTCAAATTTTTTTGGCCTATGAAGGGGTTTTTGGATATAATTCGAAGCAATACTTTCCAAACAGTTTTTAACTAATTCTACATAGAAAAACCTCACAAACTTTCTGAAAACTATTTACAAATTGTTGTTGCCGGCCAATAGTAAGGTCAACTACCGACAATTTTTGTTCGTTGTTTTTCTCGGTTGGCCGTTTTTCGGCTAAGATCTATAAAGCTGATCCTGAAAATACCCCAAACCAGGTTGTAAACCATCCTAACAGTTCCTGCTAGTCCATTCAGGCCAAAAGCAAACTAATTTCGGCTTATAAACCTTCTAGAGCTTTTAAAAAAACTACAAACCAGGAATGTCAATTGCCCGGATACGGTCACGTATTGGTTTTTTCTAACGAAAACACAAATTAAAGAAAAAAAAATTAAAAAAAAGTGAACGAAGTCGAAAAAAATCGTTTTTTTTTTGGGTCAAAATTCGAAAAATTTTCCCGAAAATCACCGTCCAGGACTGATCCGGGCCTAGCGGGCCCGGCCCGGCCCGGCCCGGACCTCCAATTCCAGGCCCGGGCCCGGCCCGGCCCGCCAAGTTTGGGCCCGGGCCCGGCCCGGCCCGGGCCTCGCGGCCCTGCCCGTTGTCAAGGCCTGATCTCGTGCAGAATCTTGCGCTGATTCCGAATCTGTCTTCCAAATTTTCTTAATCAGCATTTTAAAGAAGTTACAGCATATTTTAGGCGCAAAGAAAATACTCAAAATCGCAAGGTTTAGACTCATGACACGATTCGAGAGAAACTATTTCGGCAAAAGAATGTATTGAGCGCATCTGGCGCAGAAAAGGGCGTTCTATCGAATAGCTTTCAAAATTGGGTTAATCATAGTGTCGAAATTACATAGACTGATTTCCCGGAAACCCTTCCCCCCGCCCCCGAATCCTACGCGAAAAAGTTCGCCATCCTGAATTTCGACATTATGAAACTTCGGCACTTTTGGACGTTTTGAAATTATGTAATTTCGAATGGTAGCAAATCCTATATTATATGCTGCCTTATTTTAAGCTGAAATAACACCTTTTGGAACCCGGCTGATAACAATACTCTACGCAAAAACCGACTGTGCTTGCAACTTGTTGTTGTTGTTGCTGTTGGTGGTGGTAGTGTTTGCGGCATCTTTTGTTTCCAGCGCGCACTTCACGTCGTCGCGCAGCAGATATTTCTGCAGCCATCCGGGCAACTCGCCGACGTCGTTGTTGTGGCACTACAAATAAACGCCGCGGAGCGATGAAAGTACCATTAATTCGATGGTGAATAGTCGTTGGCCCAATTCTTCATATCCCGGCTGGCAGCCCTGCCAAATCCGCGGCCGATCGCCAACTGCGGCTAAAGAAAAATAGTGAGGTATTTCATGCCATCAGGCGCTTACCGTGTTCCCGAAAGCGTGCTGAAGCAGTTGGGAGAGCAGGAACGCTTCCAGCCTTGGAGAGCAACCTGCCGGGCAACTCGGCGACTGCGAGGACCTCAAAGAAAGATTGATAAGAGTTCAGTTTATCCTGCCCCCCCCGCCCCACCTACCCCAACGTTTGTATCTCGCCCGCCTGTTGACCTACAGGTGCGTAAAGTATACCAAAATTCTCTTTTTGCTCTGGCGAGCATTTTGGTATACTTTAAGCACATGTAGATGAACAGGGATTCGAGATACAGTAGATGGGAGCCGGCTGGGGGGACGGGTAAACTGAACTACAGCCGAAACATTCAACTCCAGCTTTTGATAAAAGCAAAAGCCCATTCACGGCCGGGGATCGAATCCGGGCCTTACGCGCGGCAGGCGAACACAAAACCAGTTAGCCAAACGGCACGATGAGATAGGGAAAGAACATGACCTATTCCCCCGGGGAAGCTTTATCCACGCTTAAAGGGGCTACGAACTGCAAATCAAAGCCCTTTTGGGAGGGCTCTTTGATTTCTCGCAAATGCCAGCGGGCGCTGGGACCAGAGCACTCACTCTTTCGCTTTTTGCGCGAAACTGTTTTGCCCGGTTTCTTTGTAGAAAACACTATAATTTGTGCATTCTGAGCCCATTTGAAATCCTCACTCAATTTTAAATAGTTTTTGGTGTTTTAAGCATCAAATTTGGCCCAGAAACAGCCGAGAACGTGATTTCGAGGTGACAGCAGGCTATTTCAAATTTGTGAGCTTCCCGGCCCCGGGGTGTACAGGAGGCCTCCGACGTCCAGGCCTCCGATTTTCAGTCCGTCACTCAATTTTTGGCATTTCTGGGTAGTGTTGGACGCACCCAAAGGAGAGCACCCGGGGTGCTTTTTCCCACCCAGGGTGCTTTTATTTTCACCCAGGGTGCTCTAAAAGCACCCCGGGGTGCTTAAACCACCCCAGGGTGCCCCAAAAAGCACCCCGGGGTGGGAAAGAGCACCCCGGCCGGGAGGGTGCTCTAGAGCTACCCCAGCCCCGCAGTGGGGTGCTCCAGAACACCCCAGCCCCCCTTGGGGTGTTCAGAAGCACCCCAGGGTGCTTCAGGCACCAGGGGGTGCCCTTTGGGGTGCTCTGTGGGGTGCTGTCTGGGGGTGCTTTTGCCAATGACCGCAATATATGAACTAGGCTATTTGATCGAATCAGGAGATTGAACATCATTTTCGAGCAGTTCGCAAAACTTGGCGCCAATTCGATTGCAACTCATTTGGGGGGCGTTTGGTAGCATTTCTTCGAGGTTGTTGAACACGGCGGACGATTTCGAGACGTTTTTTTTCTCACCGCGCTAGCAGCCTAAAGAAGCCTGATAGAATTGCTTTAAGCCGTTGAGAAGGTTGCATTTTGAACGCTCTTTCCAACGGTATACTTGCCGTTCTCCAAAATCGTCGGGGGACAGAGAGGGGAGCGTTCGATTTGCACTGCGAATCCTGGATCGCGAAGGGCACCATTCGAAAGAGCGCGAAAAGTTCTATCTGCCCAACCAGTTTTAGCTCTCGAGCAGCTTTGCCCAGGCTGCTAGCGCGGTTAGAAAAAAACGTCCGGCCCATCTTTCTCCAGCCCTTTAAGGAAACAGACCCCGCTATAGCGTGGACCGATTTCATAAAATTGGTTTCTTTTTCTTTAATTGGTATGGAATGGAAAAATGGAAACACACTTGTTTAAACCCTTCATTTTTCCGTTTGTTTGGTTGTTCCGGAAGGATGCCTGGCGGGTATGAGAAATCCCTACCCTGAAAAATTTTTTTAATGGTCAGTTTTCATTCAAATTTGTTGCTATGCATCTTATATATTAGTGGTATTATGTAAATTTAACTGGCTCATACGCACAATCTGAGTAGTATTCAGTACTCAGTGAGTAGTATTGGTTTTTTGATGAAAAGTCCGCGGACTTTTCGGACGTAAAAGTCCGACCGGCCGAAAAGCCCGCGGACTTTTAGGACGTCCGATGGTAAAAGTTCAAAACTGACGTTAATAAAAGGTTTTCATAGTTTTCTATTGATTTTTAAAGCAGTTTTTCAATAGTTTGTCGCTCGTAGATTCCAATTTTGCTCCGGCGGGTTTTTTTTGCATTCTGGCGCCCCTTTTTTCGAGGCTGAAGCTTTAACGTTCCCAAATTGCCATTTTATCATGTTTTAGGTAACTTTTCGTCTAAGGGAGCGACAAACTATCAACTACCCTAAAACCTCGGGTATAGTGCCCCCTCGTGTATAGTTCCGGGTGAAAATTTTCATGCGCACGGAGCGTCCGTAATTCTGTATGACCGTCAATGGGTGTGTTTCGTTTTTCTCGGTTTCTTGCCAATAACTCCGCTTACGAATGGTATTTTTGCAATTTTGGTTGAATAGTTGTCCGCATTTCGACTATTTTCACCAGTTTTTGGATGATGGATCATTGGTTTAATGAGAGAAATTGCTGCATAGGTCCCGAGAACCGATGCTTTTGGCTTACATAGCTTTTGCGGCGAATTGGCCCCTACGCACATTATTTGGTGTCATTTGTGGTTCTGTTCTATTTCGCGGGGGGGAAAAAACTGTGCGGGGGGGGGAAATATGCTTCGCCAAAACTTCTATCTTTTCGCTATTTTCTCGGGATTTTTGCAACGCCATTCGATAGAGCATCAAAAAATATACTAAGAGTTTTTGTTTTAGCTAAAAATATTGTAATATAAATAAGTTATAGAAAAACAAAAAAAAACTATTGAAACTCGTGCCGAAATGTTAGTTTTCGGCATTTTCGCCCGTTTTTCGATATTTTGAACCCGTCATTCGATAGAGCATCAAAAATATACTAAGAGTTTTAATTTCATCTAAAAATATTGTTTTATAAAATAGTTATAGCAAAAACAAGGTTTATACGGTGTTTCCACATGGGATCGTGGAGTCGAAAGCTAGTTTTCGACATTTTCGATATTTTTTAAAAATTCCTTACATGCCATTCGATAGAGCGTAAAAAAATATACTAAGAGTTTTAATTACAACTCAAAATAGCAAAATATAAAAGAGTTATAACAAACCGAAGAACATTTTCCCCCCGCACAGTTTTTTCCCCCCGCGAAATAGAACAGTACCTCATTTGTATTAGTACGTAACGAAATTGTACCGGAATTATACGCGAGGTTTTTGGGGTACTTTTAAAATCAATAGCAAAACTATGAAAACCTTTTGTTATCGTCAATTTTGAACTTTTACCATCGGATGTCCTAAAAATCCGCGGACTTTTACGTACTAAAATACTTTTTCTATTTTTATTCGAAAAGTTTTTTAATATTATTTATTCTTTATTTATTCAATTTCATAAATTAGTACTTTGCCGCCTCTTCCCCTAAATGTTCACAAATCGCCAATGCCGCGATTTTGCATGAATAACGAGGAGTACGGTACTTTCGGACTATTGGTGATGTTTAGAGGACATGGCGAGCTATAATTCCTGAGATTTGCATGCATTATATGCACATAGCAGACAAAAAACTAGGTTATATAAAGCTAGAGAAATTTTCGGGCAGAATCCCTGGCCTAGGATGCGAAATTTATAACTGTAATTCCACAACCTGAATAGCCTAGGAAAGCTTGCTTGCACTCCGGCTTGTTTCAAAAACATTTTTATTGTCAACTTTACTCGGTCACCTTGTTTGTTGGGTTTAAATTTTACCAATCCTTGGCTTGTTATGAAAAACACATATATTTTCACTTTTGGTATTGATTTATTGTATTTTATATTTATTTTTATTGTATTCTGTTCTATGTTTTCATTTTTTGGTATTTTCCGACCAAAAATGGACGAATTTTGGGCAAAATTCAGATTTCCCAAAATTTTTTAGATAGTTTTTCGAGTTGAAATGTGGTTATATTTTATTAAGATGCCACAAAATAGTTGCTCCCCCCTTTAATGCGAAAGAACCGCATAGGCAAACAATATTTAAACAAAGAACCCCTAAGAAGAAATGATATCCGCTTATTTGGAGGTCGTCATATTAACGAGCCAAACTTTCGCGGCTTCACCAATTTCGGTGTAACATTTTTTTTTGTACCTCCAAAAAACACCATTTTTCTTCCTATTTCCGTCGTATTTGTATTCGAAAAAACGCGCAGCCGTCTACAAAGAAAAATCGGTGAAACGTCAATAGGACAAACGCGTCGGCTGAAGCGCCCGTATTTACGATATGTACTTTAGACGCACTGGGCATCGTATAAAACCGGCGGAAAACGACGTAGCTGTCTGCAGGATTGGTATGTAGCTTCGAAAATCCATCTCAAAAAATTGCTGTACTTATATGTTTCATTAATTTTTAAAAGCGTGAAATTCCTTACAGGACGCTGTACTTCTCAAATTCCGTGAAAATTTTGAATTTCAGGAATGTCGATATATATTTATTTTAAAACACTTAATATTCTGACCTAGTTGAAACTTATATTTATGGCATTTATACCATATATTCCCATATATTATGTTTCGTTAATGTTATTTTTCCGAAAAACCGTCGCCTTTTCTTTTACAATTCCAAATCCCGTTAAAATTTCGAGTTTCAGAAAATTGCCAGGAGGATCCTTTGTCGAATGTATGCTTGTGCCATGGCGTTGCCGTTTATATTTTGCCTTCGTTTTCCGTTTTTTTCTATTAAAGTCTGCCTGTTTAAATTAATTTAAATTTTAAATTTAAGACTTTAGAAATTATCAAAAAATGAAGCTGATTTTGCTGCTGACTATCGCCGGGCTCTCCACTACCGTAGCCAGCCCAACCGGGCGCACGGTAGCTCCGGAAAAAGGCAGTCGGGTGGGTTAAAAATTCAATTAACAACTAACTGTATTTTGCGAATTATCACGGCATTTTTGTAAAATTTTTGACATAAATTCCTCCAGACATTGGCTTTCTTCTCATAGAAAGTAAATCAAACGATTTTGAAACATCAGACCCTGATTTTTGCAAAACAAAATTCTTCAAGTAATCTTTGGTCAAATTCAGCTAACCAATCTTACATACATAAATCATATTTAATTCATTAAAAAAATTTGTTTTGGCGGGAAATATCATATTCTGTCTAGAGTGCCCATATCGGAACATATCGCCAGAAATAGCAATTAGACATTTTTGGAAGATTGGTTGTTGATCATTAAGATCTATTAAATTTCTATTTAGATATTTAAAAAAGTAAAGTTCGACGTGACCAATGAGCAAACTAAAAAAATTGAATAACGCGCAAACACCCTGAAATTAGAAACACAGAATTTTCAGGTATTCGTGTTGCTGCGGACGACGATGCCGTACGACGCGGCGAATAGCGGACCATTTGTGGATGCGGTTAAGAAAGAGGTCCGAAACATACCGAGTCAAAAATTAAATCAAGTTAAATAGGGATGACATTTTTTTATTTTTGTTATATTAAATTTTTTAAAATGAAATTAATGTATTTCTTGTGAATTAAACTAAATTACACAAGGAAAAAAATAATCTGAACCAACAAAATCGATTTTAGTTAACGAAGCCGATGGATCAAGGCAAGCTGAAACTGGAGAGTGTTGAGGTTGGCAATTTTTTGGAGGGGCTGCCATCTCTAATTGGGTCAAAATTATTACGCGGGGGAATTACGCCGAGTTGAAACAGTTTTTTTGCAAACTTTTTCGACTGATTACCGGTTCATTAAAAAAGATTTATGTTCAATAATAATACATATTTTAATGCACTTTTTTGTATTTCGATTGAAACACTGAAATATACTCCTTGCCACTTCTTTTCAGAAACAGCGAAATTTTAGCATGTTAAACAAAATCGTGAATGGATCTTAGCGCTGAGAATTTATGCTTTCTGACAACTGGTAAAACTACACTTCGAGAGAAACTATTTCGGCAAAAGAATGTATTGAGCGCATCTGGCGCAGAAAAGGGCGTTCTATCGAATAGCTTTCAAAATTGGGTTAATCATAGTGTCGAAATTACATAGACTGATTTCCCGGAAACCCTTCCCCCCGCCCCCGAATCCTACGCGAAAAAGTTCGCCATCCTGAATTTCGACATTATGAAACTTCGGCACTTTTGGACGTTTTGAAATTATGTAATTTCGAATGGTAGCAAATCCTATATTATATGCTGCCTTATTTTAAGCTGAAATAACACCTTTTGGAACCCGGCTGATAACAATACTCTACGCAAAAACCGACTGTGCTTGCAACTTGTTGTTGTTGTTGCTGTTGGTGGTGGTAGTGTTTGCGGCATCTTTTGTTTCCAGCGCGCACTTCACGTCGTCGCGCAGCAGATATTTCTGCAGCCATCCGGGCAACTCGCCGACGTCGTTGTTGTGGCACTACAAATAAACGCCGCGGAGCGATGAAAGTACCATTAATTCGATGGTGAATAGTCGTTGGCCCAATTCTTATATCCCGGCTGGCAGCCCTGCCAAATCCGCGGCCGATCGCCAACTGCGGCTAAAGAAAAATAGTGAGGTATTTCATGCCATCAGGCGCTTACCGTGTTCCCCGAAAGCGTGCTGAAGCAGTTGGGAGAGCAGGAGACGCTCAGCCTTGGAGAGCAACCTGCCGGGCAACTCGGCGACTGCGAGGACCTTAAAGAAAGATTGATAAGAGTTCAGTTTATCCTGCCCCCCCCGCCCCACCTACCCCAACGTTTGTATCTCGCCCGCCTGTTGACCTACAGGTGCGTAAAGTATACCAAAATTCTCTTTTTGCTCTGGCGAGCATTTTGGTATACTTTAAGCACATGTAGATGAACAGGGATTCGAGATACAGTAGATGGGAGCCGGCTGGGGGGACGGGTAAACTGAACTACAGCCGAAACATTCAACTCCAGCTTTTGATAAAAAAGCAAAAAGCCCATTCACGGCCGGGGATCGAATCCGGGCCTTACGCGCGGCAGGCGAACACAAAACCAGTTAGCCAAACGGCACGATGAGATAGGGAAAGAACATGACCTATTCCCCCGGGGAAGCTTTATCCACGCTTAAAGGGGCTACGAACTGCCAAATCAAAGCCCTTTTGGGAGGGCTCTTTGATTTCTCGCAAATTGCCAGCGGGCGCTGCGGGACCAGAGCACTCACTCTTTCGCTTTTGCGCGAAACTGTTTTTGCCCGGTTTCTTTGTGAAAACACTATAATTTGTGCATTCTGAGCCCATTTGAAATCCTCACTCAATTTTAAATAGTTTTGGTGTTTTAAGCATCAAATTTGGCCCAGAAACAGCCGAGAACGTGATTTCGAGGTGACAACAGGCTATTTCAAATTTGCGAGCTTCCCGGCCCCGGGGTGTACAGAGGCCTCCGACGTCCAGGCCTCCGATTTTCGGTCCGTCACTCAATTTTTGGCATTTCTGGGTAGTGTTGGACAGCACCCCAAAGAGAGCACCCCGGGGTGCTTTTTTCCCACCCCGGGGTGCTTTTATTTTCACCCCGGGGTGCTCTAAAAAAGCACCCCGGGGTGCTTTCAAAACCACCCCGGGGTGCCCCCAAAAAGCACCCCGGGGTGGGAAAGAAAGCACCCCGGCCGAGAGAGGGGTGCTCTGGAAAGCACCCCGCCCCCCAGTGGGGTGCTCCAGAACGCACCCCAGCCCCCCTTGGGGTGTTCCAGAAAGCACCCCGGGGTGCTTTCGGAAGCACCCCAGGGGTGCCTTTTGGGGTGCTCTGTGGGGTGCTGTCTGGGGTGCTTTTTGCCAATGACCGCAATATATGAACTAGGCTATTTTGATCGAATCAGGAGATGAACATCATTTTCGAGCAGTTCGCAAAACTTGGCGCCAATTCGATTGCAACTCATTTGGGGGGCGTTTGGTAGCATTTCTTCGAGGTTGTTGAACACGGCGGACGATTTCGAGACGTTTTTTTCTCACCGCGCTAGCAGCCTAAAGAAGCCTGATAGAATTGCTTTAAGCCGTTGAGAAGGTTGCATTTTGAACGCTCTTTCCAACGGTATACTTGCCGTTCTCCAAAATCGTCGGGGGGACAGAGAGGGGAGCGTTCGATTTGCACTGCGAATCCTGGATCGCGAAGGGCACCATTCGAAAGAGCGCGAAAAGTTCTATCTGCCCAACCAGTTTTAGCTCTCGAGCAGCTTTGCCCAGGCTGCTAGCGCGGTTAGAAAAAACGTCTCGAAATCGTCCGCCGTGTTCAACAACCTCGAAGAAATGCTACCAAACGCCCCCTAAATGAGTTGCAATCGAATTGGCGCCAAGTTTTGCGAGCTGCTCGAAAATGATGTTCATCTCCTGATTCGATCAAAATAGCCTAGTTCATATATTGCGGTCATTGGCAAAAGCACCCCAGACAGCACCCACAGAGCACCCCAAAGGCACCCTGGGGTGCTTCCAGCACCCTGGGTGCTCTGGAACACCCCAAGGGGGCTGGGGTGCTTCTGAGCACCCCGCTGGTGGGCGGGTGCTTCCAGAGCACCCCTCTCTCGGCCGGGGTGCTTTCTCCACCCCGGGGTGCTTTTGGGGCACCCGGTGAGTTTAGCACCCGGGGTGCTTTTTAGAGCACCCCGGGTGAAAATAAAAGCACCCGGGGTGGGAAAAAAGCACCCGGGGTGCTCTCTTTGGGGTGCTGTCCAACACTATTTCTGGGCCCCTTTAAAGGGCTGGAGAAAGATGGAATCGATGAAAGAGCAAAGAGGGTCGCACCGGACGGGGGTCGAACCAGCGATGGTCCGCCCCGCAGTCCGATGCGCTAGCCAGTACACCAAAGAGTCGAGTGGAGAGGGGCGGCGGAGGGCCCCCACATACCCTAGGGCGGTTCGCCACCTGTACAAGAACTGCCATTAGAAATACAGGGTGTCCCGAGAAAGACCCCCCAAAATTTGAGCCAGGGCACCTACGGAGCTGAAAATTGGCACAGAGGTAGCGAAGGCAATTTTCTATGAACAAGGAAAGTTTCAGCCCGATCGGCCAGCGGGTTTTAAAGTTATAGCGAAAATACTTTTCATTTTTAATTTAATATGGGGATCTTTGCAATTTGCATCAAAGATATGCGTTATTCTTGAATTTACAAGCCGATTTTGCATAAATTTCGCTGAAAAGTGCCATTTTCTTGATGGAGCTATTGGAAAACGATTGCGTATGAAGAATAAAAAGAGTGTTAAAACAACTCTTTTATCGATCCAAATCACGTGTTATTGTACATTTTGGCAATTTGAGCTTCGTCGGCCCGAAAACAGAGTTCGAAGAGCTCGAAAACAGTGTTGAAGTTTAGATTTGGGCTTATGTTGCGCGTACGCTGAAGTCTAAGCCAAGCTCAAGCGTTCAACGATAGTTTCCGCCATGAGGTCTGGTATTCATCGTCCTTGCTGATCATTTCCTCGCTGCATGATCAATCGTTTTCCAATAGCTCCATCAAGAAAATGGCACTTTTCAGCGAAATTTATGCAAAATCGGCTTGTAAATGCAAGAATAACGCATATCTTTGATGCAAATTGCAAAGATCCCCATATTAAATTAAAAATGAAAAGTATTTTCGCTATAACTTTAAAACCCGCTGGCCGATCGGGCTGAAACTTTCCTTGTTCATAGAAAATTGCCTTCGCTACCTCTGTGCCAATTTTCAGCTCCGTAGGTGCCCTCTGGCTCAAATTTTTGGGGGGGGGGGTCTTTTTTTTGGGACACCCTGTAGAGCAATTTCATGGCGATAATATCTAAAAAAATCTTGTAGAAAACCTAGCTGAAGGATTGCAACGCACTTTGCAACTTTCTAGAGATGTTTTGCTGTCTATGCGCCTCTTTTTCAGCCAAAACAGTGTCCCAAAACCCCGAATCACCCAGAACTTGGCCGCCTTCTATCCAAACCAGCTCAAATTTTTACCATCGATGCGTATCACCAAGTCCTTGGTTTCATGAAATTTTTAGTTGAAAACATTGCTAAATGAAAAAGTTATAGCCAATAAACTGGTTTCTTCAGACGCGAGAGGGGGTTTTGGGGGCGCTTACGCGAGGGAAAGCGTCGATGGTAGCGCCGCGGCGGTCCGTCACTCCGACGGACGCCGGCCCATCTTTCTCCAGCCCTTTAAGGAAACAGACCCCGCTATAGCGTGGACCGATTTCATAAAATTGGTTTCTTTTTCTTTAATTGGTATGGAATGGAAAAATGGAAACACACTTGTTTAAACCCTTCATTTTTCCGTTTGTTTGGTTGTTCCGGAAGGATGCCTGGCGGGTATGAGAAATCCCTACCCTGAAAAATTTTTTTAATGGTCAGTTTTCATTCAAATTTGTTGCTATGCATCTTATATATTAGTGGTATTATGTAAATTTAACTGGCTCATACGCACAATCTGAGTAGTATTCAGTACTCAGTGAGTAGTATTGGTTTTTTGATGAAAAGTCCGCGGACTTTTCGGACGTAAAAGTCCGACCGGCCGAAAAGCCCGCGGACTTTTAGGACGTCCGATGGTAAAAGTTCAAAACTGACGTTAATAAAAGGTTTTCATAGTTTTCTATTGATTTTAAAGCAGTTTTTCAATAGTTTGTCGCTCGTAGATTCCAACTTTTGCTCCGGCGGGGTTTTTTTTGCATTCTGGCGCCCCTTTTTTCGAGGCTGAAGCTTTAACGTTCCCAAATTGCCATTTTTATCATGTTTTTAGGTAACTTTTCGTCTAAGGGAGCGACAAACTATCAACTACCCTAAAACCTCGGGTATAGTGCCCCCTCGTGTATAGTTCCGGGTGAAAATTTTCATGCGCACGGAGCGTCCGTAATTCTGTATGACCGTCAATGGGTGTGTTTCGTTTTTCTCGGTTTCTTGCCAATAACTCCGCTTACGAATGGTATTTTTGCAATTTTGGTTGAATAGTTGTCCGCATTTCGACTATTTTCACCAGTTTTTGGATGATGGATCATTGGTTTAATGAGAGAAATTGCTGCATAGGTCCCGAGAACCGATGCTTTTGGCTTACATAGCTTTTGCGGCGAATTGGCCCCTACGCACATTATTTGGTGTCATTTGTGGTTCTGTTCTATTTCGCGGGGGGGAAAAAACTGTGCGGGGGAAATATGCTTCGCCAAAACTTCTATCTTTTCGCTATTTTCTCGGGATTTTTGCAACGCCATTCGATAGAGCATCAAAAAATATACTAAGAGTTTTTGTTTTAGCTAAAAATATTGTAATATAAATAAGTTATAGAAAAACAAAAAAAAACTATTGAAACTCGTGCCGAAATGTTAGTTTTCGGCATTTTCGCCCGTTTTTCGATATTTTGAACCCGTCATTCGATAGAGCATCAAAAAATATACTAAGAGTTTTAATTTCATCTAAAAATATTGTTTTATAAAATAGTTATAGCAAAAACAAGGTTTATACGGTGTTTCCACATGGGATCGTGGAGTCGAAAGCTAGTTTTCGACATTTTCGATATTTTTTAAAAATTCCTTACATGCCATTCGATAGAGCGTAAAAAAATATACTAAGAGTTTTAATTACAACTCAAAATAGCAAAATATAAAAGAGTTATAACAAACCGAAGAACATTTTCCCCCCCGCACAGTTTTTTCCCCCCCGCGAAATAGAACAGTACCTCATTTGTATTAGTACGTAACGAAATTGTACCGGAATTATACGCGAGGTTTTTGGGGTACTTTAAAATCAATAGCAAAACTATGAAAACCTTTTGTTATCGTCAATTTTGAACTTTTACCATCGGATGTCCTAAAAATCCGCGGACTTTTACGTACTAAAATACTTTTTCTATTTTTATTCGAAAAGTTTTTTAATATTATTTATTCTTTATTTATTCAATTTCATAAATTAGTACTTTGCCGCCTCTTCCCCTAAATGTTCACAAATCGCCAATGCCGCGATTTTGCATGAATAACGAGGGAGTACGGTACTTTCGGACTATTGGTGATGTTTAGAGGACATGGCGAGCTATAATTCCTGAGATTTGCATGCATTATATGCACATAGCAGACAAAAAACTAGGTTATATAAAGCTAGAGAAATTTTCGGGCAGAATCCCTGGCCTAGGATGCGAAATTTATAACTGTAATTCCACAACCTGAATAGCCTAGGAAAAGCTTGCTTGCACTCGGCTTGTTTCAAAACATTTTTATTGTCAACTTTACTCGGTCACCTTGTTTGTTGGGTTTAAATTTTACCAATCCTTGGCTTGTTATGAAAAACACATATATTTTCACTTTTGGTATTGATTTATTGTATTTTATATTTATTTTTATTGTATTCTGTTCTATGTTTTCATTTTTTGGTATTTTCCGACCAAAAATGGACGAATTTTGGGCAAAATTCAGATTTCCCAAAATTTTTTAGATAGTTTTTCGAGTTGAAATGTGGTTATATTTTATTAAGATGCCACAAAATAGTTGCTCCCCCCTTTAATGCGAAAGAACCGCATAGGCAAACAATATTTAAACAAAGAACCCCTAAGAAGAAATGATATCCGCTTATTTGGAGGTCGTCATATTAACGAGCCAAACTTTCGCGGCTTCACCAATTTCGGTGTAACATTTTTTTTGTACCTCCAAAAAACACCATTTTTCTTCCTATTTCCGTCGTATTTGTATTCGAAAAAACGCGCAGCCGTCTACAAAGAAAAATCGGTGAAACGTCAATAGGACAAACGCGTCGGCTGAAGCGCCCGTATTTACGATATGTACTTTAGACGCACTGGGCATCGTATAAAACCGGCGGAAAACGACGTAGCTGTCTGCAGGATTGGTATGTAGCTTCGAAAATCCATCTCAAAAAATTGCTGTACTTATATGTTTCATTAATTTTTAAAAGCGTGAAATTCCTTACAGGACGCTGTACTTCTCAAATTCCGTGAAAATTTTGAATTTCAGGAATGTCGATATATATTTATTTTAAAACACTTAATATTCTGACCTAGTTGAAACTTATATTTATGGCATTTATACCATATATTCCCATATATTATGTTTCGTTAATGTTATTTTTCCGAAAAACCGTCGCCTTTTCTTTTACAATTCCAAATCCCGTTAAAATTTCGAGTTTCAGAAAATTGCCAGGAGGATCCTTTGTCGAATGTATGCTTGTGCCATGGCGTTGCCGTTTATATTTTGCCTTCGTTTTCCGTTTTTTTTCTATTAAAGTCTGCCTGTTTAAATTAATTTAAATTTTAAATTTAAGACTTTAGAAATTATCAAAAAATGAAGCTGATTTTGCTGCTGACTATCGCCGGGCTCTCCACTACCGTAGCCAGCCCAACCGGGCGCACGGTAGCTCCGGAAAAAGGCAGTCGGGTGGGTTAAAAATTCAATTAACAACTAACTGTATTTTGCGAATTATCACGGCATTTTTGTAAAATTTTTGACATAAATTCCTCCAGACATTGGCTTTCTTCTCATAGAAAGTAAATCAAACGATTTTGAAACATCAGACCCTGATTTTTGCAAAACAAAATTCTTCAAGTAATCTTTGGTCAAATTCAGCTAACCAATCTTACATACATAAATCATATTTAATTCATTAAAAAAATTTGTTTTGGCGGGAAATATCATATTCTGTCTAGAGTGCCCATATCGGAACATATCGCCAGAAATAGCAATTAGACATTTTTGGAAGATTGGTTGTTGATCATTAAGATCTATTAAATTTCTATTTAGATATTTAAAAAGTAAAGTTCGACGTGACCAATGAGCAAACTAAAAAAATTGAATAACGCGCAAACACCCTGAAATTAGAAACACAGAATTTTCAGGTATTCGTGTTGCTGCGGACGACGATGCCGTACGACGCGGCGAATAGCGGACCATTTGTGGATGCGGTTAAGAAAGAGGTCCGAAACATACCGAGTCAAAAATTAAATCAAGTTAAATAGGGATGACATTTTTTTATTTTTGTTATATTAAATTTTTTAAAATGAAATTAATGTATTTCTTGTGAATTAAACTAAATTACACAAGGAAAAAAATAATCTGAACCAACAAAATCGATTTTAGTTAACGAAGCCGATGGATCAAGGCAAGCTGAAACTGGAGAGTGTTGAGGTTGGCAATTTTTTGGAGGGGCTGCCATCTCTAATTGGGTCAAAATTATTACGCGGGGGAATTACGCCGAGTTGAAACAGTTTTTTTGCAAACTTTTTCGACTGATTACCGGTTCATTAAAAAAGATTTATGTTCAATAATAATACATATTTTAATGCACTTTTTTGTATTTCGATTGAAACACTGAAATATACTCCTTGCCACTTCTTTTCAGAAACAGCGAAATTTTAGCATGTTAAACAAAATCGTGAATGGATCTTAGCGCTGAGAATTTATGCTTTCTGACAACTGGTAAAACTACACTACAGTCCAAATTACACTGATTTTCCACGTTTCAGCCGGTGAATATGAACGGGGCGATGACGGCCAAGCTTGGCGTTTCAATCCCGGCCAATACGACCTGTGGAGAAGTTGAGGATTTCGCCAGAAAGTCGATTAAACGGAATCCGGAGGTGGGTCGCCAGCCTTTTTGACATGCATAATTCGAGATCTTTTGTACTATTTTTTGGAGGCCTTAAAGTACCTTTGTTTTTTTTTACACGTAGAAATACTCAAGAATAAAACGGGGCACAAAAATCCCGGAGAAAATCCAGTGTTTCGCGGAAAAGCGTTGTCGAAATGATTTCCGAGCAATCACTTCGTGCCTGAAATTTGAGGGAATCAAAATTTTTGGATTAGGCCAGATATGCCTCTTATATCAGGTTGGAAAGAAAGTAATGGCACAAAATCTTTAAACCGCTGTAAAAACCCGCAGGAACGTCCGATTTGAAAGTTTGATATATGGTTTGGTAGATCTTCGGATGCTCTATCACGTGGCGGCCCTCGAAACGCAAAAAACGGACGGACGCGAAGATACAGGCCTCAGAAGTTTCGCAAAAAATTAGGTGAAAGCTTCCTCGCGAGATATCTCTGCATACAGGCATTTGCATACGATACTTTTAACACCAATCGATAGCCCTCGAGGAGTAGATATGGATAGATGTTGAGATCATCAAAATCGGACATTGGATGGCCGAGATATGGGCCTTCCAAAAACAATGCATTTTCTGGATTTTGGTTCGTGAGCTAAAGCAAACGCAGCAGTTTTTGGCTCGCGCAGGCCTAAATGTATGGGATTTCGAGAAAAGTTCTAAGAGGTGGACCAAATTTCTAGGGGGCATATCTCGGCCATCCAATGTCCGTTTTTGATGATCTCAACATTTATCGATATCTACTCCTCGAGAGCTATCGATTGGTGTTAAAAGTATCGTATGCAAATGCTTGTATGCAAAAATATCTCGCTTGGAAGCGTTCACCGAATTTTCTGCGAAACTTCTGGGGCCTTTATTTTCGCGTACATTAGTTTTTGGGTGTTTTGAAGGTTGTCTCGTGATAGAGCATCCAAAGATCTACCAAACCATATAACAAACTTTCGAATCGGACGTTCCTGCGGGTTTTTACAGCGGTTTAAAGATTTTGTGCCATTACTTTCTTTCCAACCTGATATAATGGCTATCGGCTTAGTAGAATTTTTAGTAAAAATTAACTATAATTAAATAACCACTTTTTCGGAAAATGCAAAAAGAATTGTGTGCATTTTGGGTCCATCAATTGTGGGACTGCATATTCGTTGAAAATCCGCAGCTCGGTTTTTATGAATTGACCAAAGAATGAACAAGTAGTCCCATTTAAATTTTTGCAGGTCCACTCGGCAATCATCAACTGCCGGGGGGAGAAGCCGAAGCGACTGCTGCGTGGGAAGACGTCGAAGAATTGAATCAATTAACTTTTTTAATAAAATTCAGAAGAATCTTTTGAGAATAAATGTTTCAAACGTCGCCTGCTATAAATAATTACCGGTGATATCAGTGATATTTGATTCGTATCCGTAAAAATTGCAGCCCAGTCGTTTAATATTAGCATTAATTCCTGAAGCTTGATACAATATTTTGACAATTTTTCCGTTGCAATACGTTGAAAAATTTCAAATTCTTTTTTCGTGTCGGCATAGAAAGACTAGTTTTTAAATGAGTGCATTGTTTCTTAACATACTGCGCAACATCTGTTTTTAAAAACCAGTCGCTGGGATTTTTGTCATACAGTTTAACCATCCCTCTACAATGCTTTCTAACATTCATATATTAACGTGTTTTTTAGGCTTGTTGATTACCGAAAATGAATTGAAAATTAGGATCCGAAACAAGTGCTACGAATCAATAAATTCGTTTACAAGCAGCGTAATGGAAACTTTAATGAAACATAGAATGCTCACCTTTAAAACAAAAAAATTCGCTTATTGGGCTCTCAAAAGTGCCGGATGCCGAAGCGGCATGGGCGTGGAAAACACGTCGAAGTAATTTAAGGAAATAAATCTGTTTAAAATTCGCAGGATTCTTTTGAGAATGTACGTTTCAAAAAATATATGTTTATGAAAATTTTTAAATGTATGAAACATAGACTCGGCATGTTTTTATGATGGGCCGGTTATTTCATAAATAGATCCAAAATTTCGCGTATATAAGCTTTAGATTATTTTATTTATATTATAAAACTGTTAATTCCGTTAATTCTCTTAAAAGCGGGTTTAAACACCTGGCAAACCTGTCGTCGGGGTGGTTTCGCGGGGTGAAGTATTTTTTGCTGCCCATACCGGGGGAATGTGCTTTCTTGCCCCAGGCGGAGAAGGACATTCAATTATGCTCTCTCTCTCTCTCTCTCTCTCTCTCTCTCTCTCTCTCTCGCTCTCGCTCTCTCTCTCTCTCGCTCTCTCTCTCGCTCTATCGCCCACCAAAGCCCCCTTACCGAAAGCCACAAATCTTAAGATGATCGTCCCCGTTCTTCTTCTTCTTCCTTTCCCATCCCCTAGCTATTCCCATCCGTATCCCCCTTTCTTCCCGATTTCCTATTACTCACCCCGACTACCGTAGTCCATATCCGTATTTTGATGTCACGATTCTTACTCTATCTCCTATTATTTTCTATCTATTTTTATTCCTCGACCGTCGTGATGGCAAAATCGAAAAAGGTATAGCGAAAATTTATTTATAGAGCTTTGATACCTGCTCTCCCAAATTGGAAAATCGAGAATTAATATGAGTACTTTTAAATTTGAAACACAATTTTTACACCATTTTAAGTTTTAATACGTTAGCTGGCGTCAGTAATATAGTAAAACATACTTTTCAAGCGCATTCTAGCATTTATTTACCGGCCGTTCGACTAAAATGGCCAGTAACGTTGGCAAAACCAAAAAGGTGAGGTCCCTGTTTAATTATTGAGCTTTTGTACTCATCTTCCTAAATTAGCAAAATCGATAATCAAGGGTGAGATCAATCAATTGTTGTCGTAAAATGTTAAAATTTTAGTTTTATTTGCATTAATTAATTTAATCCTTCATTTTTTAAGTTTGGATTGCCTATTTCAACGAACTATTACTGTTCAAAACTCGAGCTGGTGATAGTTTTTGAGTAAAACATGCTTTCCGGAAGACGAACACGGATGTTTGCAAAGCCGTGAATAAAACACTAATTCGAAAAGTAAAAAAAAACACTAATTCGAAAAGTTATTCGGTTTACTTAACTATTTTAATAAAACATTTCCATTTTCTTTTCTACAGAACGAATTTTTTAAAAGCGGAGCTGATATGATTCAGACCTTGACGAGATGATTTCAAACCAGTTTCGAAGAGTTTCTGTCGGAAGTGAGAAAAGTCGGAAAAATGTTTCATGGTTTTCTTCTATGGATAGCAATTTTGATGCTCCAGTGTACTCTTGTCCTTCGAAAAATTTTAAATTACCAGTTGTTAATGTTAAAATTTTTAATTTTACCAAATTACCAAATTACTAGCCGCGCATGGCCCGGTACCGGCCCATGCACAGCGGCCGCACGGCCCGCGCAATATTCTCGCGGCCCGTGCACGGCAACTGCGCGCCAACTCCGCGGCTAGTGCACGGGCGCGCGCCTACCGCGGCTGGTGCACGGCTACTCCACAGCTAGTCCACGGCTCCCTCACGGGCGCGCCCGTATCGCGGCTAGCGCACGGGCCGGTACCGGCTTGCGCACGGGCCGCGCACTTTTGTCGCGGCAAAAGTCTCCCGGGGGAAAAGGCGAAACGACATGGATCCGGCTTCAGCCCCCAGCTACGGCATATTTGGGGGGTTCGCAGCGGGATTGAATTCCTGGTCGGTCGGGATCACGGACATTACAAATTTATATATAGTGGATAGTAGATATATAGTAGATTCGTTAATCGGTGTTTTCCCGATTTACAATTTTCTATACGGTATATGGGTAGGCATTTTATCCCACATCAAGAAGTGAATTTTCAGCGGCATCCAGTCGTTTTCGGCGGTGTGGGGTACACAAAAATACCGAAAAGTATGTCGACGACAATGTTGCAGGTGGGTTCTAAAAGCTTTGAAAAATAAGCTATTTTGTATTCATTTAATATATATGGTCGAAACTATGTAGTCCAGCTACTTAAGAAATACAATTTTATACGATAAAAAATCATGTTTCGTGCCTTCATGGATACCCAAAAATTGTGATTATGTTAATCGGCACGTTTTTTGGTATCAAAAAATAATAAAAGAATAATATAAATGAAATATATAATGATTAAATTAATCAAATCTCATCAAAAATTTATATCCAATGTTTAAAACACCTTTTTATTAGGTGCTCTGCGATCTGTCGCAATTATACCACGGGCGAAAGACGCCTCTCAAATATGGGACCAAGAATGAAAAGTATGTTTCAGGATCTATAAACTAGATAAATATAACAATTTTTAGTTTCTGCATCGAGAAGGGCTGGTTTTATTGGCGACGCGAGAGGGCGTGAGTTGAACAAGAAATCCAAAAAAAATTTAAATGATTTATTTTTACGTGAAAAACTTGTGTTTCATTTCCTGGCCAATATGACAAAAGCCGAAAATTTTTGATGAGCTTTCGTTCAGCAGGAAACAAATAAATTTATCCATTTTGACAGAGCTTAAAGGGAAGTTTTATTATCCAGGAACTGCGCAGCTTGACCTCTTATTGTAATGAAACCCAGAAATTTCTGGAAAATAAGCAACAAAAAAATTATAAATCCGAAAACATCGAATTCTCCGAATGACCCATTTTTAACAAAAATAAAGGAAACGTTTCGAATTTAATTTTTACCATTCCTAAATGTAAAAAATGTAAAATTTTTAACTACAATAAATATCAAAATATCGATGAAAAGTGATAACCTTTTTGGACGGTTTGACGATTTTTCGATGGTTTTCCACCTTAAAAATAGTTACATTTTAGCAGATAACTCTATGCAAATATTTATCCTGACATTGCTGGGCATTTCTGGTATGTCTAAAAAACTGCATTGCGCTTCGCGGTCGCCGCAAAATCCATAGCCAAAAAAATTTCAGTATCACTTGCCAGTCCCTGAAAAACGTGAATTCCTTTTTTTATACATTCTTACTTGAAGGTACGGTGGTAGATAGAAAAAAATGTGGGCGGAACTGCGAATGGGCATATTAGCGCTCCAAAGTAGTTTTTAGAGTCTGCGGCAATTGAAACGCTTTTTTTGATCCCCACCCCCCGCCCCCAGCCAAAAGAGCTCAATATACTTTTGACAATTTCGCTATTCTTTTTTTGGTGAATTTTAGGGTGATCCGATAGGGCATCAAACAATATTCTATCAGCTTTAGTTTCAGCCGAAAATATTCATTGCAAAAATAGTCTAAATCTGGAAAACCACTAGTTTAATTAGTTGCGATTATTAGATACCCAGAGCCTACGCCTGGGGGACGGTAACTAAAAACAACTAACAACTAAACTACCACTATTTTCGGACGTATTGCGGGCATTTTTAAACTTCATGTCAAGGATCAAGGAAGATAATTATCAAGGATTAATACCATCAGAATCCACTTAATCCACTACCCATATCGAAACACTTTTTTTAGCTGGCCGGTTCTAAGCGTGGATCGACAACCTCAGATTGTGATTGCCCGAGATCCAATGGATCGATTTGTCTCGATGTATGGATGGCTTTGCATGTACGTTTTTTTCTTTAAGTATCAACTGTCTAATCTCATTAATACACAGAGAAACACCGAAATGCTAAAAATTATATAAAGGCTAGAAAGGACAAAGAAAAATTATAACGTCAAAATTATTTTTTTAACTGAAAAACTTCGGTAAAAGTAAAATGTTTCAGTACAAATTGTTGTTGAATTTGCTATTATTTGGTTAGTGGTTGGAACTGCTTTCTTTGTGCAAAATCCATCGGAACCTCGGCAAGCGGTTGCGCATTTCGAGCTTTCCTTAGAATCACCGAAACCCTCGACGCACACGCTCGCGCGTGCACTAGGTTCATTTAAAGGAGGTCTGAAGCCAAAAATTTAACCGTTTTACATACGTTTTTAAAAAGTAGTAAAATCTTAAACAAGTTTAGTAAACCGGTAAAAAGGTTTTGAAAAGAGTATGTTTCGCCCCAGAATACGGGTCTTTACGCGGAATTAAGGATAATGAGTTCAAGAAAAATGTCGATGATTAACAGCATCATCGCATATTAAATATGGGTACCTTTAACAATAAAAATAAAATAATCACCACCAAATTCTAAGCATCTAAAATTACAAAATTGCGCGAGATAAATCCAAAAAAACCAATGTTTCACAAAAAATCGTTCTTGACGACTCTAATTTCGTGACAATTTAAGCGAGGTTTTTTAACGGTAATAAGGAAGAAATAGTATGCAACTTCTAATCTATCTATCCATAGTAACAAATAACTAATTGAACTACCGTACCGCAAAAAGAACAAAAATGCATCTATCTAGCAATCTTAGCTCTTGATCGACGCTCTGTTTAGGCTTAATCCGATATATTTTTAACATTTACCTACTTTCCTCGTATTTATTTAGTAACGTTAATCACAATTTAGATTAGAAAATTTTTTGCTCAAAATTATGATACTTTGTTTAAAGAAAAATTTCAGCGAGGAAGGGCTCCGTCGATGCGGTCCTGCCGTGCACGATATTCACGATTTTGCACGTCTCGTCCATGATTGGGTCCGGCGTGGTATTGTGCCAAGGGGACTTCCGCTCGAAAAACATATCCATGATCATATACAGCCAGCCTATCGGTTAGTTATTTTACAAAAAATATTGAAGTCTGAATAGCTATACTTTTTTAAAGAATTAAAAAAATAAAAAGCAGAATTGCCAGTTAGAATTGGTCCACCTACTAAAATTTTTCAAAACCACGGCTCTTTCAATTTTTTTAAAACATCGATTTTCCAAATTTCGCTTTTTATAAAATTCTGAAAGCAAAACTCCTAAATTCGTGGTTATTCGTCTTGCTTTTTCTGCTGAATACTAGTTTCTATTCTAGGCGTCCAAATCAAAAAAATTATAATTTAATTAATAAATAAATAATAAATTTAAATTGATAGAGGATGGTGAAGACGCAATATTAATCTTATACAATCCAGCCTAAATCATTAAAAGGCCCTTTTAATTTTCAATGTTATTTAAGGCGGTATCGTAATCTAAATTGGCAAAGTCTGAAATTTGGACAAAAAGGTTTCACGAAATCTTATGGTTAACTGGGGATTTAGATCTCTAGTACGGTACTCTGGTGAGATTGCAATGCTCTTTTCAGATACATCCCAACCCGATTTCGATATAATAAAAAGCGGCTACGCATCATCCAGTATACAGGTGAGGGGAGAGAGAGAGAGGAGTCAGAGAGAGGAAGAAAGAGAGAGAGAGAGAAGGAGAGAGAGAGAGAGAGAGAGAGTGAAGGAGAGAGAGAGAGAGAGAGAGAGAGAGAGAGAAAGAGAGAAAGAGAGAGAGAGAGAGAGAGAGAGAGAGAGAGAGAGAGAAGGAGAGAGAGAGAGTAGAGCGAGCGAGAGAAAACCCAGAAGCAAAGATTCTTCCAGACAACGGCTCAAAGATGGCAGAGAAATTGGCGACCGTCTTCCGGGAGGCCCACATCCCTGAATGGGCCATACAAAAGGCAACAATTTTTTTGATTTTACCAGTGGCGGACGCTAGCGTATTAAAGATTTTCGCGCAATATTTTTTCCCTTCATCTGAGAAACATCCATTTTCTTCGATAGAATTTTTGGAACCTGAGCCTTACTAGGGAGTGGGCTTGAGTATGAGCTGATGCTCAGACTTGGCATGAGTTTCGACTTGCGCTTCGCTTAGGTTTTTCGTGTGCTTGAGAGTCGACTTAGGTGCGAGCTCGAGCTTCAACTCAACCTTTATTTAAGCTTCGGCGAGCTTAAGTAAAGGGAGATTTTTGTGGGCTTGATGTAGGATTATGTACTTAGCTTGGCTTTAGTTTGGCTTTTGTTTTGCTCAGCTTAGGCTTAGGCTTAGGCATTTGCTTAGGCTTAGCTTAATTTTTAGCTTAGGCTTTTCAAGCTTGAAGGTATGCTTGGTTCTTGGCTTAAGTCTCCGGCTTAGGGTAGGCTTATGTATGGCATGGGTTTTGGTCCGCTTAGGTTGTACTTAAGCCAAGCTTACAAGCTTTTAGCTTAGAATTACACTTGGCTTAGCTTAGGTCGGCTTAGCTTAGGTTTAGACTAAAGCTTGGCTTTAGTTTTTGCTTATGCTTTGCATAAGTTTTTGATAGGCTTGTGATCAGCCTTAAAAGTATTCTTAGGCTGCTTCGGCTTCGCTTTGATGTCTATTACAAGTGGGGTTAAGTAGAAATATATATTTAATCGATAAAGATCCGATAAAAGTTTTGATAAAAACGTTTTCAGTCGCTGGCCCGTGTCTCCGGGACGAAACACACTCGACCGCTGAAGAAATCGCACAAACACGAGTGGAAAAAGGAGATTCTGCAAAACCCGAAGAGTCTCTACTACGTGCTGAGCACCTACTACCCCGATTACGAATATTTTGGCTATAAATTGCCGAAGAGGAAGGGATTTTAGATGTATGTACGACGGATTGGAAATTGACTGAGAAACAAACAGTCAGTTTTAGAAAAATTATGAAACAAAATTTTTTATAGAAAAAAATTTTTTTTTTAGAGTTTATATATTGTTTCAACTTCACTTTAATTTAGCCTGGAAATACATATTTTATATTATTTACGATAATTTCTCGCTTATTTAGGGAGTTATTTTACAATTTTTTACAAGTGCAGTTTTACCAAAACACAATGTCAAATCATTACTTGCCAGCAAACGAAGGCTCCTAATTGGCTAAAAAATAAATCACTCGTCTTGGCCAATTCCTGAAACAAATTTTTTCACGAAAAGGAACATTTTTCTGATTGTATATTCCCCAAATTTATGTAAAGCTGGACCTCCACCGTTTTAATATTTAATTCTTCATTTAATTGTGAAACTTAACTTGTCCAGCTCAAAATCAGATTCACGACGTAATTTATTCTATTTTTATTAACATTATTTTTATTGGTATTTATTCAATACTCCCGTTTTTACGTTTATTCATTCAAGAAATACATCTGTATTGAATCTTATCTGTTAAAATAAGAGTATGCTAATCGATAAAAGCTTTAAGTGTTTCTCGATGCGCAATTAACCAAGCAAATAGATTTGGGTCCTGCTCCTTCTTTGAAACCGATCTTTCTCAATGCAGGAAAGCAGCCTTGCCTTTGCTATCTCTTTAACTCCGGAGCTGGATCGATACATGCAATTTTGAAAACAATAAACAAACGCCCCAAATGCCAATTTTTTCGATTTTTTTTTTCCATGGCGTTGGCTGGCGACCATTGGTGGGAGGTGAACAACACGATCCACACCAAAAGATGAAACAACTTTTTAGGAATAAAGCGCGACTTTTTGTGCGCATCTTTCCCACTTTAATTGATGAAATAGGTGAGTACATGATATATTTTTGACAACATTCTATCTGTAAAATTTCGTTTCTGGATTGGTTAGTCTTTCCAGCGTTCCAGATTATTCCTATTACAGGGTGTCCCAATAAAAAAACACCGCCCTCACTCGCCGCAGTAGTATCCGTTCGGAATTATTGTTGCACCATTCGAAAGCTCTCTAAACGGCGAGTTTGCAACAATTTGCAAAACCATGTGTTTATTGAAACCCACCATTTTACAAGCCATTTTGTAACATTTTGCGGTTTTTCCGGATTGTATCCCAGCCAATTGGCCTCAAATTTCCCATACAAAATGACGGGGAGTAGCCGTTAATTAGATGCAGAGGCCGTTCTTTAATGTTTTTAAATGTCTTGTAAAATAGCGGGTTTCAATAAAAATATAGTTTTGAAAATTGTTGCAGACTCGCCGTTACCAGCGCTTTCGAATGGTGTAACTATCATTCCGATCGGATACTTCTGCGGCGAGTTAGAAGGGGTGTTTTTTATTAGCACGCTGTATTTTAGTGTTAAACATTAAAAATCTAAATTAATGTTCAACGATCTTTTTCTTTCCTTCATCAATTTTTTGCATCTACCAAAGGCGAAGTGCCTAGGGAAACATTTCGCGAACACCACATAATCATGAAACAGTTTTTTGTAATATTGTACAGAAAATGGAGAAGCCCGAATTTCGATGTTGCCTTTTCAATCTTTTAGTACTATTCGCATTTTGACTCGATAATCCCTCAAGTTGTTTAAAAACATCAAGTTGTTTACATTCTATTCTGGTCAATTGCAAAGAAAATTTCAAAGCGCTTTTTAAAAATTGACCAATGATATTTTTTGCAAAACGGTACCAAAAGTAATTTACAAACTTAACCACTCGTGTTTTTTAATAAAAATTTGTAAAGATCGCCTTCACCGGCCTTTGGCTAAAATGGAAATCAGGTTAAAAATTACCGTCTACTTAACCTGAACTAAAAAATTCTACGCCTGAGCTAAAAAAACTTATTACGAATCAATTTTTCAAAAAATAGTGGTTTTTAAAACATTAACTATCTTAACAGACTAAAAAATTATTAAAAGAACAATGTTCCAAAAAATGTTTGGTAAAATATTGGATTGGATGGATTGGATGTTATTTAGAGGGCCACTACGGTTTCACCATAAGCTCGAAGTAAGTTAATTTGATACCACAAAGTTATGTAACAGCTTTTCGCCAAAAATTCCTCAAGATATATGAAAGTAGAAAATCAATGTTTCGAGATTTTTTAGCCTTATTCCGCCTTTGGACTCGATAATCTTAGCAGAATTACGATGGGAATTAAATTAAACTTGTCTCGTCTTGACCTTGTCAGTTAAAAAGCTATCTAATTACTGTTAACAATTAATCCTCATTAAATTATTAGAACTGACGTGAAGAAGGTACTTACAAGCTTTATTCATTGGCGGTATTTTTCGGAGATTCTATCCAGATAATACCCTATTTTTCGAGCATTATATCTTTGTAAACAATCCTCGTGTACAAAAGAATACTCTGCCGACAGCCCGGCGCCTGTCAATTCATGGGAAAAGAGACGGTAGCCACCATCGCCCAACTTCATTAGCAGGCCGACGACCTTTGGGGGAAGACCGTGAAGTTCGATGAGGATCTGAAATCATATTTGAATTCCAGCAAGAATACCGACGGTGAAAATACCGACAGCCAAATTCGCAAAAGCTAAAACCCCGAAATTCTGAAACTCCAAGTTAAAATACCCGACAGTCAAAATCTCAGCATCCAAAATATCGACAATCAAAATAAATCTCAACATACAAAATACCGACAGTCAAAATGCCTCAAACTAAAATCCCGACAGCTATGATGGACATATAAAACTGCGACAGTTAAAATCACGAAATTCAAAATCCCGACTGTCGAAATATCGAAATTGAAGGTCATAACGGTCAAAATCCCGACATTCAGCATCCCGACAGACAAAATGCCGACATTACGCGCTGTTTGATGGACATTTTGTCCGTCGGGATTTGGGTGGTTTCCTTCAGGAATTTAATTTGCAGCTCTTTATTTGCCTAATTCTATGCAAAAATGTCGAAATTCGTATTGTCGATACTTAATAACTCCAAATTTCCCATTACAGGGATCTTTGCATGCAGGAGGGCATTCTTGGCCGACTGGATTTTTTGTTATTGTGTTTCAAAAAATTCGGAAAATAAGTTGCACTTTTGGGCCGGATTCACTTTGCGCCTTCTATGATTTACTACCTTGCCTGACAATCCCGTTTTTATGCGATTTTCTTGGAGTTTTATACATATTTTAACCTTTTATTCCTAGTTTAATTATTTCGTCAATTTACGCAAGTTAATGCAAATTTATAAGTTATTAGACTAAGTTTTAAGTTTTTGCGATTTTTCCTTTTACTAGCCGCTGAAAATTAGTGTTTCATGAAAAATCCTTGAACCGGCTCTTTCTTGAGGCGGCAATTTCCGTACTACGTTAGAGTCCAAGATGAAATAAAAAAAAATAGAAATAAAATAATTAAGCCGAATACATAGTTAAATTCGGAATTTTCTATTTTTTCGTTTAATTTTTTGTTTGTTGTTAGAATCTGATTTTGGCAAACTTTTTTAATCCCCGGCCTCGCCGGCCAAATTCTACAATTCCTCGCGAGGAAAAAGTGTTTCGGAGACATAAGTGGGTCCGGAATGAAAAAGGATATCAATTCCGAAGCGTAGTCTTTTGTTTCTTCTTTGCCGTTTCCTCGTCACCGAAATTTTTTTGTCAGTTAATTTCATTGTTTCTAGCCTTTGCGAGTCGTTGGTATCCGCTGAAATACCCCCCGATAAACGACAAGCACCCAGTTTTAAAGGGACTCTGAAGCGAGTGGCGCAGCCTAGTGGGTCGTCTAAGTGCCAACAGAAATAAAGGGCACCAAAGCCTACGTAATCTATTACGCCATAGAAATGCGAGCGCGGCGTGTCGCGGTGTGGCAAAATCTACGGTCTTCATCCTTACCAAGCCCTTTAAAATAAAAATTGCCTAACCTGACAAATCCTAATTCTTTCGACGAGCGGGGGCAACACTTGGAATTCGGCCCCTAAATTGTGTAATGCGATAATCGTCCAAGAATCGTCAAACTATTCCTACTTAATAAATTTGTAAAGTTAAAATTTTCGAAACATCTTTTCAAAACTGTTGATAAACCGATAGAAATAGAAAGGGGGCGAGCAAAAAATAGAAATTGTTCCTAATCAGCACATTTTTGCCGTGAAACTTTTTGAAACATCATACTCACACAAAATTTGCTAAAATTGACGATCAAAAATTCCTACCTTCAATGTCCATTTTCAGGACCTCAATCTGCCCATGGTGATGCCGTTTCATCTCGTTTTCCAGGGATACCGTGTTCTAAAAATAATGATAACAATGATAAGCAAAACTTCGAACCTAGAAAAATTTTGGCTTTTCGAAAAAATGTTCGGCCTACCACAAAAGGAAAAAAAATTATTTTGTATCCCTAACCCACTCGATATCGAAGTTTTTAAAACACGGAATTTTTCAAAAATCTTGCCTTTTAAAAGTCCTGCTTTTTATTTTTTCGAATCCTTTTAGATGCATGAAAATTTTTTGAAAAATTGTACTGTGCTTTCTTTTCTAAGCGCTTTTGGCCTTCGAGTCTTTTTTTTTAATTTTATTAAATCTCTGATAGTCGATAGATTTACCAAAATGAACTGTTTCACCAATGGGTCCCTTAATACAGTAATATCTATCGTCAATCAAATCATGTTTTCGGCTCCACTGCAAAAAGCACCCCAGATCAAAGAATTTTGGCTCTGGTGTGTTAGCGGGGGATCCAGGAAACGGCCGTCTCCCTTTCCGTTCCGGATCGGGGGTTTTCCGTTCCGAGCCATACCCCCGCCCCCCGCGCTAATGCACCAGAACCAGAATGTGCCAAAACGTTCTTGCTACGCCTTTTTGCGGTTTTTGACACTATCCTTGAGCGCTAGTCCTCTTCTTAATTTTAAAATCGAACTTCTTTATTGCGATATTTCTAAATTACCATACTCCTTAATTTTGGTTTAACTTCACCTCAACCTTCGAATCCCGGAGCCCGATTTTCGCCTCTCGAAAGTGGATATCGAGCTTTTCCAGGCCCTCCAGAACTTCCGGGAACATTGGACGCTTCTGAAAAAAGGCTGAAGTTTTTTCGATACACATGGCGAGATACTGAAATTAATTTAGCTTCGCGATAGTTTTCTTTACTTGAAACATTTGTTTTATCGCTCAAAACTGGATGTAAACGACGTGAAAGCGGCTACTGATTGAAAGTGTTAAATTTTTTCCATAATCTTAGTTAATTCAAACATTATCTTGGAACCGGATTCGCAATTAGAATAAGGGTAAAAAAGCACAAACGTACCCAGGGGCGTAGCCAGAAAAAAATTTCGGGGGGGGGGGGCCCCGAAAATTTTTTTTCGTAAAACTCAGAAATTAACGAGAAAACAGCGCCGCAGGCGAAAAATTTTGGAAAAACGGCTATATAGCTCTACAAATAGCAGTAAAAACTTGAAAAAATAGCGCCGCAGGCAGCAAAATTTTTGAGAAAATAAAAATCATAAGGGTCCCCCCTTATGAAATTTTCGGGCCCCGGCAGATTTCGGGGCCGGGCCCTGGGGCCGGTATTACGCTACGTCCCTGAACGTACCATATCGTACGCATAAATGCGGCATCGTTGCCCGGAAATTTTTTGAAAATCCCGCTCAAATGTTGTGTCGTTGTCGATACCTTAAGCTTGTAAGTATACTTTTATATCTTATCGATTTTTATAGCTTCAATTGTATAAATTTTACGTTTTATTAAAAAACAAAACCAAATTACCAAGCGAATAGACTGCGCAATTTTTGGGCATGGCCCACGGGCGGCAAGTCCATTTCCCGCCATCCAAAATCTGGCCCACCCGAACGGCTGAGGGGCAGAATACCTTAAAAAAATGTAGGTATCAAATATATTTTTATTTTTGTGTTATTTAATATGATTCACTTAGAATGAAAAATCCATCAAAACAGCATTTATAACTGATTTTTAACTAAAAAATCGAAAAAGAATAGTCAAAAGGACCAGTTTTTAGCATAACTAAAAGAAAAATGTTGGGGATTTCATGCTAAAAGTACAAACCACAAAGCGATAAACCACACCTCTGGCACCAAAATGTTGTAGAGCACCGGGAATTCCTCGTCGGCTGAGACCTTTTGCTCGTAGAGTGAGCTAAAAGCTTTTTTTAACGGAACCGGCAAGGTTAGATTTTTATGGATTTTCCGCGCCGCGACACGCGACGTAAATCCCTTGCCTGACCCTAAAAATATCTTTAGTCTAACGTCCCGTAAAAATCATAAGTTTCAAAAAATACTAATCTTAATCGGAAAAATTTTCAGCTATTGAGTAAAGGAAACACTTTTGTATGAGCTAGCAAATTTTAATTACTTTTGAGGTTTTGCACGGGAGCTGGGTGTGACACCGCGCCAGCTGCAGGATTTCTATTGCGCGCCCCAGTGACCGTATCCCCCACCCAGCTGCCCCAGGGCCCTCTCGCTTTTTCGACCAACTTTTCGCTACGTAACCGAAAGGAAAGAATGTAGAAGTAAAGAAGAATGCAACAAAGTGAAAAGTTAATAGTTTTTACCAAAAAATGCTTTTTGTCGGAAATAATGCTAGGGTGCCGCCCTAGGCTTTTATTCATGAGGTTCTTTGGATGGATGACTTTATTTCTGACAGACAAATCTCTAGTAACGGTCTTTTTGTTGTAGATTCTTTTACCTTTTCACGCATTGAGCAATATATGCATGCATTATATAATATAACAGGTTTGTAATATATGTTGAGGTGTCTCGGATATATAGAAGTTTGGGGGAAAGCTTTGATTATGGGTCCTAGTTTTGCGCCAGACTTACGCAACGGCTCGAAACGTTTTAAGGCAGTAGCTAAACCATAATGTAGGCCCTAAACATAAGTTAAGCTTATACTAAAGATCAGCCTCGCTCCAGGATAGGTTAGATCTACGCTTCTTGTCGTGATCAAAAGCCTTCGTCTAGACATCGGCATTCTGGCAATGGTTGCGCATGTGCCGCTTCACTTATAACTTTTAACTTTAAACGCTCCAGCCGTCACTGCGAATTCGGATACGGTTCTCTTCGGATCATGTAGCAGGTGGAAAGCACCAAATTTCTCCGGTATGCCTTCCGGGATGAAGACGACCTGCAGCTTCCAAAAAGATGACGATCACAACATTCGCACGGCGATGGTTATAATTTGCTATCGCTGCAACGTGCCGATAGACACTAGTTCTTCCTATCGGTGATTTCATAACGGTGTCTGGAAGAAGATCATGAATAACGCTTTGGAAAGTAGGGGCACAGCTTAGACTTAAAGTGTTTGGGAAACGGAAAAATGGTTCTAGCTTGCTAAGTTGAAAATACTGGGTGATTATCTACCGTTGGGACGATTGCTTGCTAGAATAAAATACAAAGAAGTGTCTGCTTGATCAGCATTATAATATTACTTTAGCTGCTGTTCTACGTCTTAATTAGTGTATGACTTTCTTATTTTAATCAAAACTATTAACTTTTCACTTTGTTGCATTCTTTCTTACTTCTACATTCTTTCCTTTTGGTTACGTGGCGAAAAGTTGGTCGAAAAGGCGAGAGGGCCCTGGGGCAGCTGGGTGGGGGATACGGTCACTGGGGCGCGCAATAGAAATCCTGCAGCTGGCGCGGTGTCACACCCAGCTCCCGTAGGTTTTGCTAGAGTTTAACAGTATTTTTCCGAATTTTATATGTATGGATCAATTCTGCTGGATTTAGCAAAACTAAATTAACGAAATTCCTAAAAGAACTCTAAAACGTGATGATAGAATTCGAAGAGCTAACGGTTATCTCACCGAAAAGCGTCGACCCGCGCTTCTATAGATTTTTGATAATATCCAGCCACGCGTTCATCGTCCTCATCGACAAAATCTAACCTCCATTATGAGTTAAGTTTGGCAAAATCCCACCAGGCCTTTCCAAAAATACCAACAGCAATATAAAAATCAAAACTAAAACCACAAAACAGGATAGATTGGCCCGAGAAAGGCGCAGGGTGGCTAAGTTCATTCCCGGAATTTGGTGATCGAGAAGCGCTTCTTATCACCAATTCAGGGGCATGGCACGTGTGGCCTTCTTGTTGCAATGGTCGCAGGAAACGAGAACAAGTACCACATTGCCGTAAAAAAAAGCTAAAACGATTATTGTGATCTAAAGACCTCAAAGTTGTATCAGATTCTTGGTAGACGCAAAACTGCAAATAAACTGCAAATTTTTGTTGCAAAAAAAATTCAAAAACATCGATTTTTCCGGCCAAAATTTCAAATTTCTAGGATGTTTCGAAATTTTCTAAGCAGTTTTCGCGTTGCTATACGTCAATTTTGTTACAAATACTATTCAAATACTTGTTATTACTTTTTTAGGCATATAAGGAATTAAAAAACGTTAAATTTGCCAACTTAGAAAATTGGGATCTCACAAAAGGCATGCTTGTAATAACGCTGCTCTTATTGATATTTCTTTTTTTCTTGTTTCTATTCTTTCTTTATATCGACTTCATTTTCTCACCTTCGAACCCTTTACGGCCCCTTTCACTTTGACGACACGACAGGAAAGTTTGAAAGCGCCGCCTTTTCCGCTCTCTTTGCTGCGTTCCCTTACCTCACCGTTTTACAATAAACTTCCGTTTTTTAAATACAAACTGGCATTTTAAAAACGAACAAAAGGCAAAATTGTATATAATGAATCACTTTTGAGCCTCATACTTTCATTTTTTTTTGTTTTCAAAGCTAAGAATGTTTCGTTTGTTTCAGGGCATGCATGAAGCGGCCGAGGCGCAGTTCCCCGCGATTTTCCAACGATTTCGAGGTAATTTTTGTAAATTCTAATGTTTTAAGGCTTAGACTCAGCTCCCAAAATCGCCGAAATGCAAGAAGCGCAAGAGCAGCCTGGATCTCTTCGAATCGTCGCTGGATGCTAGCGCTTTGAGCGAAGTGCCGGATCGCAGACGCTCGATTCAGGTTTTTAAATGTGTAAAATCTCGTCAAACCCTTTCGTTTAGGTGGCAAAACACCGCAATTCCTTCGATCTCTATGATGATAGCCCGGGAAGTCGGCCAATTGCTTCGCGACTGCGCTCGATGGTAACTTACGATCCCCGCGCAAGTTATTTTATTTCAGGAAAGTCAACTACCACTGCGAAACCCAGCGCCGGCCTTTTACGATTCGTTCGACGACAGTTTCGTCAGTCCCATCATCGCAAAGAAGGTACTAGATTGGCATTTTGATCTCAAGAATTTGTTTTTTTTCCAGCCGTGTCACAGCAACCATCCCTACGATTCTTTCGATGACAGCATCGCCAGTTCAAAACCGGATATACCTTTTGCCAGAACAATCGAAGACAAGGTGAGTGAATTCTTTGAAAAATGTTTATTCGCATCTATTTTCAGAAAATTGAGCGAACACCAACCCATCGTCCGCCACGCCGAGATTCATACGATTCTTTCGACGACAGCATCTGTGCCTTGAAGCCGACGCCGCCGATAAGTGAGGCAGTGATACCAGAAACTCAGGTAAGTTATTGGAAGTTTTCTTATTTGAACTTTCAGAAAATCGAGCCAACCGCACGCCCACCTCCTATACGCCGAGATTCGTACGATTCGTTCGACGACAGCATACGCAGTGAAAAACCATCTACATCGACAAGAAACGGAGTAGAAATTGTATGACAGCTTCAATTTTCAAGTTCTAAATTGAAATTTTAGAAAATTGACCGAACGCCTGTAAGTCATTTGAAGCGCCGCGATTCGTACGATTCTTTCGATGACAGCTTACGCGATGAAAAAGCACCTACAACGACAAGAAAAGGCGTCGTAGAAATTGTATGACAGCTTCGATTTCAAGCTCTGAACTGAAACGTTTAGAAAATTGGCCGAATGTCTGTAAGTCATCGGAAGCGCCGCGAATCGTACGATTCTTTCGATGACAGCATCTGCGAAATCAAACCCTCTACATCGACTGCAAAAGAAGGATTAGAAACGGTATAATGTCTCTTTAAAACAATGTATTTGTGCTAAGCTTGCAAAGCTCGATTCGACGCCAACGGGCCGATCCAGCAAACGTGTTTGGTACGATTCTTTTGATGACAGCCCCTGCGATCTAAAGCCTTCTACGTCCGCTACAGCAAATGAAGTAGAAACGGTAGCAGCATTCTTTTTTAGAAGAAAATCTAATTCCAGAAGATTTCGACGTCAGTCGTCCAATCTAGACGCCGTGATTCCTACGATTCTTTTGATGACAGCTTCTGCAACTCGAGGCCAACTACAGAACTAGGCGCAGAAACGGTATAAAAAGCTCCGATTTTTTCATGAAATCTAGATTTTCAGAAAATCGAGCCAACACCTGCTCGTCGTTCGCTACGCCGCCGCGATTCTTTCGATTCTTTTGACGATAGCGTATATTGCCCGGAAGCCACACCGTCATCCGGAATCGGAGTTCAGGAAATTGTATAAAATTGGGAATTGTAATATAACGTCCGATTTTTAGAAAATCGGACCAACACCAGGACGCCGACCCCCACGGCGCGATTCCTACGATTCATTTGATGATAGCGTCTGCTATCCAAGCCCACAGCCCTTGGCTGTAAAGGCCGAAGAAAAGGTACAAAATGTCGTTTTCTATGCATTGATTATTGTGATCAAGGAAAACGTCAAACCGGTACCACCAAAAATTGCTGAAGACGCCAACGATTTCGATCCAAAACCTTCAACTTCATCTGCTGCATTTCGAAAAGAAGCCGCAGAAACTATCAAGAACGCTCCGCCTTCCGAAGACGCTTCAACAGCTAAAAGGGTAACGCCAGAGCGCTTTTTTCAAATCTTTATTCAGACTCCAAAAAGACGACGCTCCTCCTACTGCGCCGTTTATGAATACTTCTCGAAACAGCAACCGGCCTTGGAGCGGAAGAACGAATTGGCAAAGACACTGCCCGATGCTCGCGTTTTTACGGAGCAATTGCCCAATAATGGTAAGGTGGAAATAAAAAAACATATTTTTTTTTGAAAATAAAAAGATGTGTGCCGTTCGCACGCATGGATAAAAGAATTAAAAAAGCCCCATTGGGGGAATGGATAAAAGAATTAAATATGCTGGTTTTCTAATTTCCTCGGCTTCAAAAAAAAAGCTTTTTCAGCGCACCGCTACATCGCCACGGCGGTCGCCCGATTTTGGCGCAACTATGAGGCCCAGCTAACGGGAAAGCGCCACTTTTTCGAGCTGATCGAAGACGGGATGCCGTGCCGACTGTATTTTGACTTGGAGTACGACAAGCCGGCGAATCCGGGTCAGATTTTGAAAAGAAGCGGATTTTTTGGAGTCATAGGATAACGTTTTAGCTTTCTTAATTTGTTTCTTAATCATATTGAGGTTATTTTGTTAATTTTTAACTTTCTAACACAATTTTTTGAAGCCTTTTTTAAAATCTCCATTCTTGCCTCTGGGTAGCTGGCCCCAAAATTTCGCTGTCGAAATCCTGGTTTTCCGAAATTGACTTTCAGAAAAACTGTGGAAAAAAATGACTTAAAAAAAATATGGATGAAAGTGTGAAATATCACCGCAAAATCGGACAAAAATTTATATTTACTCCGCAAAATATCCCCTATTTAGGCCTCGACGCTTCGACCGTCTACATGCATTTTATCAACACCACCATCCGACTGATCCACGAAATCTTTGACATGAAATTGACTCGAAAGGTATGAGCTTTTTAAAATAATAATACATTAATCCTTATTTCTAGAACTTCCTCGCACTGGACTCGACGACTGACAGCAAATACTCGTGCCATGTGATTGTCCATCTGCCAGGTAGCCTTGGATTTCAAGGAGGATCAAAGTTTTTCAGGCGATCATCTTTTCCCGGGCGGCAGCTCAATTCGCTTTTTCACCGACCGGCTGGCCAAGGCGCTGATGGACAGGGCACCGCAGAAGATTCTGAATCGGACCGGGAATCAAGTGGTAAGGATATATAAATTGTCTGAGAATTCTACGTTCCAATTTATAGCATTGAGAATTCATCGAGTCTTTACTGAATCGAACCAATCTGTTTTTACGAAACGTCTAGATTGCGTAAAGCCATGGTTTGTAAATTCTGTGTTTCTTGTTGGCGTATGGCCGGTTTATCAAGATTTTACGCAAATGGACGAGCTGTGTTTTCCACAAAGCTTAATTTTTGTCAAATTATAATTTTTAATTTTAATTTGGTTAATTGATTGCCTTAATTATTCCATTTTCATTATATTTTTTATTAGCTTTGATTTATTTTTTAATAGTTGACCAACCTTTAAAAATTCAGTTATTGCTTTAAATAGGATTTTTTTAAATCAGGTGCAACAATTTTTATTGTTGAGCTTTAAATTTTGTGTATCACTACATCGCGTCCTAAAGACAGTCTTCTTCTCCACAATCTTCTCTTCTTCTTCATTCGTCAGGCCAAGTTGTTCAACCCATTTTCCAGGTGCTCTTCGACCCGGCCGTCTACTCCAAAAATCGCCTCTTCCGCCTGCTCGGCTCCTCGAAAGTCGGGAAAGACGCCGTGTTGAAGCGCGCTACGTACTGTACTTTTTACGGTACGCTTAATTTCGCTGTACTTACCTGTCTGTCTCGCTTTAGGAGACGAATCCCCCTCGGGAGAGCGGCTTTTCCTTGATTCACTATGCGTGCCAGCTGAGCCAGTCGATGAATCGAAGGTGATCGATGTCGTCGAGATTTGTCTGTCCAAGCCTCGGTCAGTTTTATAAAATTCAATTAGTAATTGGTTTTTAGGCGCGCCCCCTATGCGCAGCGACAATTGCAATTTCGGGGCCAGGGTATGGTGTTCGTTTTGTTACTAGACAATGTTTAGGCACGCAACCGGCCTACGGTAAAACGCCGTTCCCTGAGCTCGAGCAGTACTTGAAGGACATCTTCTGGAAGTGGAAGCAGGACGTGCAATTCCGGTATTTACAATTTTAAAAAGCGTTTGAAAAAGTCAAATTTCGGTTAAAAAAAATCGATATTTAATGTTCTTGAATGAAATTTTTTCAGTTTTGACGTTCAGGCACGTAAAAAACCGTTTAGAAACACTTCCACTAGCTATATTTGAAAAATTAGATCTAACAAGGGAAGGTTGTTTGGGTCAGGTGTCAAATCTTTCTGAAAATTTGCCAGTTGATAGAAAATCGAAAACGGAACAAGGTGCGCTAAGTCATTTTCTGCACAATACCCCTAATTAAAAAGTTATAAGCATTTTAAGTTTGTGGTCTGAAAAATGAGTTCTGCGCAGTCTTTTGCACCAATACCGCACCGTTTCCACATTATCTTCATGCGTGATTTCTTGACCCTCTCTCGTCTCCGCTCCCCACGTCTCTTCAAGCGCAATCGGTAGTAGCCCTTGACTCTAATCTTTGAAAAATTTTGGCAAAGTTCAGTTGGGCTACGTAAACTGGAAAACGCTACA